>JACEIK010017193.1:0-12476 GCA_018107945.1 Datura stramonium
GGTTTCACCCCGTAGTCCAGTCCCTGTGGGTTCGACATTTCGGTTCTTAAAAAGAGCCACTATATTACTTGCACGACCCGTACACTTGCGGGCTCATCACAAGGCGTCAGTACTCTAGGGAATGGGGGAGCACATCGACAGGGCGCACTTTTCCAACTTGCAGGAAATATGGCAAGAACCACACAAGAGAGTGCCTAGTTAAATCAGATATTTGCTTCAGATGTGGAAAACCTGGGCATATGCGCATGGAGTGTCCTTTGGCTAGATAGGGTGGTAGCAGAAGTAGCTCCAGTAGCACGTCCTCCCCATCAGGGCGCTTCCACTAGTGCAGCCAATGACCAACACCAGAACAGATTTTGTGCACTCTCGTCACAACAGCAGTAGGAGACTTCACCTGATATGGTGACAAGTATGTTGAGAGTTTTTCATTTTGATGTTTATGAATTGTTATATCCCAGAGCCACATTATCCTTTGTGACTCCCTATGTTGCTATCCATTTTGGTGTTAGTCTCGAAATCCTATTAGAACCCTTCTAAGTTTCCACTCCAGTCGGTGACTCAGTTATAGCTCAATGGATATACAGGAATTGCCTAGTCTCGGTCCTTCAAAAAGTCACCTTAGTCGACTTAGTGGAGGTAGAAATGACCTATTTTGATGTCATTTTTGACATGGATTGGTTACATGCATGTTATGCCTCAGTTAATTATAGAACCCGTTCGGTAGAGTTCTGATTTCTAGGTGAGCCATTTCTTGAGTGGAAGGGTAGTTCAGCTATGCCTTTAGGTCATTTTGTTTCCTACCTTAAGGCCAGAAAGATAATTTCTAAGGGTTGTGTGTACCATCTAGTTTGGGTTAAGGATTCTATGTTCGAGACCCTCACTCTTCAGTCTGTCCCTATTATATGTGAGTATTTGGAGGTTTTCCCAGATGATCTGCCAGGAGTCCCTCCCGAGCAGGAGATTGACTTTGAAATTGACCTTCTTCCTAATACGCAGCCTATATCTATTCCTAGAATTGCTCTGGACGAGCTAAAGGAGTTGAAGGAGCAGTTGAAAGATCTCTTAGATAAGGGATTTATCAGGCCTCGCAAATCCCCATGGGGTGCCCTAGTTCTATTTGTATGAAAGAAAGATGGGGGTTCTTCGTATATGCATTGATTATTAGTAGTGGAACAAAGTCACGATCAAGAATAAGTACCCTCTTCCTAGGATTGATGACTTGTTTGACCAACTTCAGGGTGCCAGGTGCTTTTCCAAGATCGACCTTAGATTCGGCTATTATCAACTAAGAATTAGGGAGAGTAACATCCCGAAGACAACCTTTTAGATTCGGTATCTTCACTATAAGTTTGTCGTTATATGTTTTGTATTAACAAATGCCCCTGCAGGTTTCATTAATTTGATGAACAGGGTGTTCAAGTAGTATCTAGATATTTTCGTCATTGTCTTCATTGATAACATTCTTATATACACTCGGAGCGAGGAGGTACCTGCCGCTCATTTGAGGGTGGTGCTGTGTCACAACCCAAACGTACACCCGGATCGTAGACACGGGCCAAGGAGCCTCGAGAGACCCAAGTCGACCCATGGCATGAGCATACATCTAATTCAATCACATTAGTGGAAGACTTAGCATAGAGAAAGTAATAATAACATAACATGAGGGAAAATAATACAATATTGATACAATACGACAGAACACAACTTTTAGTCTGATAAGCCTCTAAACATGAAAGGCAGATTGATGGGACAACTCCCCAACTAATCCAACATCTAGAACTAAAGGAATAACATAGAGTGTGAATATGTAGCCCTCGAAACATGAGGACTCACCAAATACGCAGAGAGAAAGTCCGAATCTATCTACGGGTGAGGGTGTGCCTGAGAACTGGGAACTGTATCATGAGACGGTACAGCATAGAAAGTATGCGGTCAATACGTGGAATGTACTAAGTATGCAAGGTAAGTAAAACGGACATTTAAAACATGTATAAAACTCATAACTGATCATAAGAGTAGGACAACATGCTCATAACATAATTATCATAATATACCATAAGGCTCAAGGTTTTTCTAACATCCGTAACGTAAACATAATCATAAATATAACAGAAGAGTCTTACTAAACATAACTTGAGCTAACATTCATAATCATACACATGCATAAATCATGAGGAATAGTGGGAGATTCTCTTAACCGACATACCTCATATGAGCACACATAAAGCCTGACTTGTAACCCTAGTCGGGAGGGTGTTCGTTCCTTGCCAAGGGTAGGAACCATCAAGGGTGTGACAAACATGAAAAGGGCCAATTGGGCCAGGGACAAACATGAAAGGGTTCCAACATATCTACGGTGGCACGTAGTTTATGAGATCCTGGGCTTAACATGGGCCCCAAATCTACTCGGTGTTTGATACTACTCCTAAAATATATATAGTGCTCGTAATAATACATACATGAGTTCATGGGATAGTCAAATCATGATAATCGTAAACATGCTTGAACATACGTGAGTTAGCCATGACTTGAGGCCCGTGGGTCGGCCAAAACCATAATTCATTATTGATAAAATTCATACATACTTATAGATCATGCATATAGCTTGAAATTCATAAGTTCGTAGTAGATAACATAATAAATTCATAAATAAATTCATAATTCATGCTGGGTTTATCAAAACACCAATGGATTAATGGATCATAAATCGATTCATCATGGGGGCATGCATAAACAAGATTAATTATTTAGAAATTCAAAATCAACAATATTATACTCAATTTAAATCTCAAAGATGATCAAAATCTATAGATTATGATAAGATTTCAAAATCACAAGACCCATAATTAAATCATTTAATTTTATGCAAATCAAATACAAAACCCCATGAGTTTTCAAATAATTTTTGAGTAATTAATATAGAAGGAGCATGGGTGTGGAAGAATCCACCCATTGAAGACCTTACATACCTGGGATTATCAACCCCTAACCCTCCTTAAAAGCCCAAGAATGAAATTGAAGGAATTGAGGTGAAAAGCTTGAAATCTCCCCTTGAATCACCTCTCGAAGTTCTTGCATGCGTAAATGGGAGTTTGGAATAGGTCATCCTCTTAAAACCCAGTTTTTCCCAAGCCAAAAATGACGTAGTTTAGGGCCTTATGTCGTGAAAAATTCAAAAATCCCTTAATGAACCTGCCCTAAAAACTGGTCGGATGGAACCCAAGAGTGGTACCAACGGGTCGTGGAAACAACCCACGGATCATTTTGTCTTCTCATTGAATGAATTGTTGAATGCCTTCTCTTCGGAACTTAACCAACAGACGGACTGGACGGGTCGTACTATGATCCAACAGGTCGTTCCTTTGGTCGTTGATTGCTCTCCCCAAACTTTCTAACTTCTATCCAACGAGCCTCACCACGGCTCGTCGTACACTTCAATGGGTCGATGTTACTATCCGTCCTTCCTCACTGAGATCTGGAATCCCTTACCACGGCTCCCCACAATGGGTCGTTGCAAGCCACAACGGGTCATTGCATGACCCGTCGTACCTTCCTACTGCCAAGTTCACTTCCTACCACGACAACAAACGATGACTCATGGTTCCTTACCATGGGTCGTCGAGTCAACCATTTTTTCCCTCTGATACCTAACCACCGGAACCCACGACCACCAATGACGGCCCGTGGTTACTTACCACGGGTCGTGGTGCCTGTCTTCCTACAACCTTTCCCCAACTTTTAGCAGTTTTGCATTTTAACTTCCCGGGTCTACTCCTAAGCACTTCTGGGGTATTACATGTTGCAAACTCTCAAGTATCGTCAGTTATTTTCTAAGTTTAGCAAGTGTGAGTTTGGATGGACTCAGTTGTATTTTTTGGGCATGTGGTGTCCAGTGAGGGCATTCAAGTAGATTCTCAAAAAATAGAGGCGGTGAAGAATTGGCCTAGACCAATTACTCCTATGGATATCAGGAGCTTTTTGGGGTTTAGCTGGAAACTACCGGAGATTTCTAGAGGGAATTTCATCCATTGTGGCACCATTGACTAAGTTGACTCAGAACGGGGCCAAGTTTCAGTAGTCCGATGCTTGTGAGAAGAGCTTTCAGGAGTTGAAGACTCGACTCACATCAGCCCCAGTTTTGGATTTTCCCGAGGGTACCAATAGGTTTGTAGTGTATTGTGATGCTTTGAGGATCGGCCTTGGGTATGTGTTGATGCATCATGGTAAGGTGGTTGCATATGCTTCTAGACAACTTAAGACTCATGAGAAGAATTACTCAACTCGTGACCTTGGGTTAGAGGTGGTAGTTTTTGCCTAAGATTTGGAGGCATTACTTGTGTGGGGTGCATGTGGACATGTTCACGGATCACAAGAGTCTTCAGTATGTGTTCACTCAAAAGGACTTGAACTTGCAGCAAAGAAGATGGCTAGATCTTCTCAAGGATTATGATAGAGTGTCCTTTACCATCTAGGAAGGGCAAATGTAGTGGAAGATTCCCTTAGTAGATTGTCCATGGATAGTGTGTCTCATGTTGAAGATGGAAGAAAGGAGTTGGTGAAGGATGTTCATCGGCTTGCGCAATTAGGAGTTCGCCTTGTGGATTCAACACATGGTGGTGTGGTTGTCCAGAATGGGTCTACATCTTCTTTGGTGACTGAGGTTAAGGCTAAGCAAGATGAGGATCCTATTTTGATGAAGCAATCTGATCTTAGAATGTGGAGGTCTTTTCCTAAGGGGGAGATAGTGTGCTTCGATATCAAGGTCGTTTATATGTTCCAAGTGTTGGTGATTTGAGAGAGCGGATGTTTCTTGAGGCTCATGGTTCCTGCTACTCCATCCATCCAGGTTCCAGCCAGATATACTGTGATCTACATGAAGTCTCTTGGTGGAATGGCATAAAGAGGGATTTAGCCGAATTTGTGGCTAAGTGTCCGAATTCCAGTAGGTAAAGGTTGAGCATCAGAGACCCCGGGGTGTACTTCAGGATATAAGTCTCCCCACTTGGAAGTGGGAAGAGATCAACATGGATTTTATCACAAGATTGCCTCGTACTCATTGGCAGTATGACTCCATATAGGTGATTGGGGATAGGTTGACCAAAGCAGCCATTTCTTACAGATCAAGACTACCGACTCGACCAAGGACTATGCTAGATTGTACATTCTGGAGTTAGTCTGGTTGCATGGATTTCCATTATCCATCATTTCAAATAGGGGTACTCAATTCACCTCTTAGTTTGGGAGATGTTTCTGAAGGGCATTGGCACATAGGTGAAGCTTAGTATAACTTTTCACCCTCAGACGGATGATCAGGTTGAGCGAACCATTCAGACCTTGGAGGATATATTGCGAGCCTATGTGATTGATTTCAAGGGAAATTGGGATGATCACTTGCCTCTTATTTAGTTTGCTTATAACAACGGTTACCACTCGAGTATTCAGATGGCTCCGTTTGAGGCTTTTTATGGACGGAGGTGTAGGTTGCCTTTTAGTTGGTTCGAGTTAGGTGAAGCTACCCTTATAGGACAAGATTCAGTTCATGAGGCTATGGATAAGATACAACTTATTAGAGATAGGCTGAAAACATCTCAGAGTCGACAAAAATCCCATCCAGATGTGAGCAAAATAGACCTTGAGCTTTCCATTGATGATTGGGTGTTTTTGAAGGTGCCTCCCATGAAGGGAGTTATGAGGTTTAGAAAGAAGAGGAAGCTTAGTCCCCAATATGTTGGTCCATACCGAATTGTGAGACATGTTGGCTATATGGCTTATGAGTTGGAGCTACCAATAGAGTTAGCTTCGGTGCATCCGGTGCTCCATTTATCCTTGTTGAAGAAAGACAATGGAGATCCATCTCTAGTTGTTCCGGTAGAGAATATTGGGATGAGGGACAACCTTACCTATGAGGAAGTACAAATTGAGATCCTTGATTGTCAGGTTCATAAGTTGAGGAACAAGGAAGTAGCCTCGGTGAAGGTTTTGTGGAGCAACCAGCTAGTTGAGGGAGCTATGTGGGAAGCCGAAGCAGATATGATGGCTAGATAGCTGCACCTATTCTTTTCCAGTTCGGGTCCATCTTGAGGTATAAATCTCATCCTTAGTGTTCTATTCAGTATCATGTCAAGTCCATGCATGTAGGTTCCTTTCATGTTTTATCATGTATGTATGTTTCAAGAATTCAGTTCAGTCATGTATTTCATGTTCGGAGTCAGTCATTCTATCAGTCTCAGTTGTAGTTGTTCCGTCTTGGGATTTCAGTTCCTTCCCTATCCTTTCAATATGTTTATTCTATATTTGAGGACGAATATTCCCAAGGGGGAGATATGGTGATACCACGAAAGTTCCTAAGACTAGATGAGAGAATTGGAAATGAGTTCAATAAAAACAATCTACATTTTTGCCTCAGAATGACTCATGGTACGAGTCGTGGTGAGAAGTAACAGACCGTGGGATGACTCGGGGTGAGATTCTAAAGTTGGATGTCAAAACCACGATTGACATCACGAGTCGTGGTGTGTGGGTATGATTTATGGTTAGGATTCAGGGTGAAATACTGGGATACTAAGGTCAAAAAAGATGGATCGTGGTAAAACTCATTGTCAGAAACATCAAGTCATGATAAGGGTCATGGTTTGGATGTTCTAGGTACGGGTGTGATGTAACGAGTGGTGTTATGGTTCATTGTAGGAAACCACAAGTCGTGGTTTGTAACCGAGGAAAAGTTCAGGGAGAGTGAGAGTTGAGGCTTAGTGACGACGGGTAACCTCATGACCCGTGGTGACATGTAACGACTCGATGTAGGTGTCTGTGGTATGATCTTTAGGAACCAGTCCTATGACCAGTGGCGACGACGGGAGGTGACCACAAGTCGTCACTTCATGGTATGACTCGTGGTAAGAGCATGACGACTGGTAGTGACCTTTTTCAAAAATTTTCATTAAGGGTAGTTTTGTAAATCCTAAGTTCTAGGGTCCTAAACTACATCATTTTAAGCATGAAAAAGAGTGTATTAAGGGTATTATTAACCCTAAGTTACTCATTGTTCTCCTAACACTCGTAATTGAAGAATCAATTCTCCCAAGGCTCTCAAGAATTTCCTATGGTTCTTCCTAAAGTTTCCTCTAGATTCAAGCGGGGTTTCAATTCTAGTTGGGGAGTGATCAATTCAGGTATGTGGTTCTATCAATGAGGGTTCCTTTCATCCTCATGTCTCTTCCTCAATCAAAAGTATGTCACCCAATTTTTGCAAAGCCCTAATTATGAAAATTATGATTCCATGTGGCTTTTGAAATTTGTTTGTGATTCCCCTGTGGGCAAAGCTGATTTGATATGAAAATGTGAGCTCCAAGATAGGGTTTATGATCCCTTCAAGTATTTTATGAAATTTATATTGTATTGTGATTCAAGCATAATTATGAAGTTTAGGGCTAAATTTTTCTTTACAAGATTTAATGATTTTCCTATGGTTTTGATGTTTTAAAGCCCTAGGTATGTTTAATGAGGCATGATATATGATTTCCTACAAGTACTCTTGATGAGTTTACTAAAATAAAGTATGGAGATTTTCTCAAGTAAGGATGATCCTCATGATTATGAATTTTATGCCTATGGCTGATTTAAGGGCCCTATTTTCATGGCTAGTTCATGTATTATGAGCATATTCATGATTTTTATAATTTATACTAGCCCATGAACTTCATGTATGATGTTATAATATCGACTATGAGCCATGTGCATNCTATGAGCCATGTGCATATTTTTGGGAGTAGTGTCTAGCACCGAGTAGGCTCAGGGTTTAAGTCAACCCTACACCTTATTACTACGTGCCAACGTAGGTATATGCTTATATTAACCCTACGTGGTCCCAGTTAGTGATCATGTCATGATACATCTCTTGCCTTGGCAAGCTTGGGACAGCTCTGCCCACTTGAGCGAGATAGTTAAGGCATCATGTAAGCTCTATCATGATGGTGTCGTTTATGACGCGTTCTCCCATTGTTCCTTATGTTATGCATGATTATGTTATGACATTTTGGCTCAAGTTATAATTTATAAAGCATCTTTATGATAAGATTATGACCATTTACGAACAGTTTTGAAAGCCTTGAGCCCTCATGTTTATGTTATGATTTCAAATATGTGATTTATCCCTCTTTACTTAACCTGCATACTCTTTGTTGCATCGTCTCAAGATACAGGTCTGAGCAATCAGGTTCCTCCTTATCATTAGTTGTTCCTACTCCAGTCCAGTCAGCCTCTAGTTTTGGTAAGTCCTCATCTACCGAGGACATGTAGTTTAGCTCTTGTTTTCTTTGCTTCTAATTTTGGACTTTAGAGAGCTAGTTGGGGGTGTTGTCCCATCAACTTGTCAAATAGTTAGAGGCTTATTCAGACATTATGTAGTTATTCATCTTTTATAGAATCCTTACTATTTGTACCCCAATGAGTTCTTATATTCAGACTTCCACTTTATTCATGTTATGGTTTGTTTTCGCTTTTATCCATGCTCTTGAATAACTATGATTATGCCATGGTTCGACTTGGGGTCATTCGTGGTTTTAGGTCCCATATGTCAAGTGGGGGTCCTAGCTCAGGTCGTGACAAACTTGGTATCAGCATATTAAGTTGTGAAGAATCTTAGGGTGTATGAAAGACGCGTTAAGTAGAGTCTTTTTCATGGGTATGAAGTGCGCCACCCTTATGATGAAGAGGCTACAAAATGTTTTAGAAAATTTCCCTTCCTTTATTATTCTATCTTATGCTATAAGTTCAACTCTCTCTATTCCTCTAACTCTAGCTATACATGATTGCAGAATAATGACACCATGCCGAGTTAACGGAAGAACAAATGGCCATGGTGATGGTAATAGAGGTGGGAATCAGCAAGCCCCACCAGCTCCAGCGGATCTCGTGTCTGAGTAGGTTTCCCACGCTGAGTTTAGGGTAGACACTAAAATGTTAGCATTGGCATTGACCACTCAAGTCAATCAGCAAGCAGTGGCTCATATTCCGCAGAATGAGAACACAACAGTGGCTAGAGTCCAGCACTTCCTCAGGATGAACCCACCCGAGTTCCTTGGATCGAGAGCGGTTGAGGACCCACATGAGTTCATCGAAGAGGTCCAAAAGATCACCCAGATTATGGGGGTTATGGAAGAGGTGTGTGCAGACTTAGCCTCCTATTAGTTGAAGGGGGTCGCTCACATATGGTATAGGCAGTGGAAGGATAGCCGAGGAGTCGGAGCGGGTCCCATTGGTTGGAATGTGTTTGTCACCACAATCTTAGACCGGTTCTTTTCCCGGTAGATGAGAGAGATCAAGACATCCAAGTTCATGAATTTGAAACAGAAGAACATGACCGTCTAGGAGTATTCTCTTGATTTCACCCGATTGTCAAAATATGTGTCAGAGATGGTGGCTGATCGGAGGGCTCGGGTGAGTAGATTTGTGAATGGAGTAGAAAATTTCGTGAGCAAGGATTACAGGAACGCCATGCTACATCAGGAAATTGACTTCTACCAATTTGGTTTTGTATGCACAGCAGATGGAGGCAGTGCAGATGAGGGAGAGGGAGAGAGAGGCCAAGAGGACCAGGACAGGCAGCGTTGGGTTTACCCTCCAGAGGTCTGGTGTCTGTCATTTCCCTCAGTTTCAGTAGAGGTCAACGGTCCCAGACCATCATTAGCTACTGTTCCAGCTAGCCCTCGAGGTGATCAGAGGAGCAGGGCATCATTGTTCTAGGGAACTGGGGAGAACATTGACAGGGAGCACTTTCCCAACTTGCAGGAAATATGGCAAGAACTACACAAGAGAGTGCCCTAGTTGGCTCAGATGTTTTCTTCAGGTGTGGAAAACCCAGGCATATGCACAGGGAGTGTCATTTTGCTAGATAGGGTGGCAGCAGAGGTCATGCTCAGGCCACCGGTTCAGTAGCTCCAGCAGCACGTCCTCCCCATTAGGGCGCTTCCACTAGTGCTAGAATAGATTTTGTGCACTCTTGTCACAGCAGGAGTAGGAGACTTCGCCTGATATGGTGATAGCTATGTTCCAAATTTTTCATTTTGATGTTTATGCATTGTTAGATCCCAAATCCACATTATCCTTCGTGACTCTCTATGTTGTTGTCCATTTTGGTGTCAGTCTCAAAATTCTGTTAGAACCCAACTAAGTTTCCACTCCAGTTGGTGACTCAATTATAGCTCAATGGATATGCAGGAATTGCCTAGTCTCGGTCCTTCAAAAAGTCGCCTCAGTCGACTTAGTGGAGGTAGAAATGACCGATTTTGATGTCATTTTTGGCATGGATTGGTAACATGCATGTTATGCCACAGTTAATTGTAGAACCCGTTCGGTAGACTTACGATTTCTGGGTGATCCATTTCTTGAGTGGAAGGGTAGTTCAGCTATGCCTGTAGGTCATTTTGTTTCCTACCTTAAGGCCAGAAAGATAATTTCTAAGGGTTGTGTGCACCATCTAGTTTGGGTTACGAATTCTATGTTTGAGACCCTGACTCTTCAGTCTGTCCCTATTATATGTGAGTTTCTGGAGGTTTTCCCAGATGATCTGCCAGGAGTCCCTCCGAGCGGGAGATTGACTTTGAAATTGACCTTCTTCCTGATACGCAACCTATATCTATTCCTAGAATGGCTCTGGATGGGCTAAAGGAGTTGAAGGAGCAGTTGAAAGATCTCTTAGATAAGGGGTTTATCAGGCCTAGAAAATCCCCATGGGGTGCCCTAGTTCTATTTGTATGAACGAAAGATGGTTCTCTTCATATGTGCATTGTTTACCAGTAGTTGAACAAAGTCACGATCAAGAATAAGTACCCTCTTCCTAGGATTGATGACTTGTTTGATCAACTTTGGGGTTCCAAGTGATTTTCCAAGATTGATCTCAGATCCAGCTATTATCAACTAAGAATTAGGGAGAGTAAAATCCCGAAGACAACCTTTCAGACTCGGTATGTTCCTATAAGTTTGTCGTTATATGTTATGGACTAACGAATGCCCCTGCAGGTTTTATTAATTTGATGAATAGGGTGTTCAAGTAGTACCTAGATATATTCGTCATTGTCTTATATACTCTCGGAGCGAGGAGGTTCCTCCGCTCATTTGAGGGTGGTGTTGCAAACTCTCAAGTGCCGTCAGTTATTTTCTAAGTTTAGCAAATGTGAGTTTGGATGGACTCAGTTTTATTTCTTGGGCATGTGGTGTCTAGTGAGGGCATTCATGTAGATTCTTCAAAAATAGAGACGGTAAAGAATTGGCCTAGACTAATTACTCCTATGGATATCAGGAGCTTTTTGGGGTTTAGATGGCAACTACCGGAGATTTGTAGAGGGAATTTCATCCATTTCGGCACCATTGGCTAAGTTGACTCAGAAGGGGGCCAAGTTTTAGTAGTCCGATGCTTGTGAGAAGAGCTTTTAGGAGTTTAAGACTCAACTCACTTCAGCCCCAGTTTTGACTTTTCCCGAGGGTACCAATGGGTTCGTAGTGTATTGTGATGCTTTGAGGATCGTCCTTGGGTATGTGTTGATGCATCATGGAAAGGTGGTTTCATATGCTTCTAGACAACTTAAGACTCATGAGAAGAATTACTCGACTCATAACCTTGAGTTAGTGGTGGTAGGTTTTTCCTAAGATTTGGAGGCATTACTTGTGTGGGGTGCATGTGGACATGTTCACGGATCACAAGAGTCTTCAGTATGTGTTCACTCAAAAGGTCTTGAACTTGCGGCAAAGGAGATGGCTAGATCTTCTCACGGATTATGATAGAGTGTCCTTTACCATCTGAGCAAGGCTAATGAAGTGGAAGATGCCCTTAGCAGATTGTCCATGCATAGTGTGTCTCATGTTGAAGATGGAAGAAAGGAGTTGGTGAAGGATGTTCATCGGCTTGCGTAGTTAAGAGTTCTCCTTGTGGACTCAACACATGGTGGTGTGGTTGTCAAGAATGGGTCTGCATCTTCGTTGGTGACTGAGGTCAAGGCTTGGAAAGATGAGGATCCTAGGTTGATGAAGATATCCGATCTCAGAAGTTGGAGGTCTTCTCCCAAGGGGGAGATAGTGTGCTTCGATATCAAGGTTGTTTATATGTTCCAAGTGTTGGTGATTTGAGAGAGCAGATGTTTCTTGAGGCTCATGGTTCCGGCTACTCCATCCATCCAGGTTTCAGCAAGATGTATTGTGATCTACAAGAAGTCTCTTAGTGGAATGGCATGAAGAGGGATATAGCCAAATTTGTGGCTAAGTGTCCGAATTGCCAGTTCGTAAAGGTTGAGCATCAGAGACCCGGGGGTGTACTTCAGGATATCAGTCTTCCCACTTGGAAGTGGGAAGAGATCAACATGGATTTTATCATAGCATAGCATCGTACTCATGCAGTATGGCTCCATATAGGTGATTGGGGATTAGTTGACCAAAGGAGCCCATTTCTTACTGATCAAGACTACTGACTCGGCCAAGGACTATGC
>JACEIK010017194.1:0-13185 GCA_018107945.1 Datura stramonium
TAATTAACGTCTAAATAAATGTGCCATTTGTTTTAATAATATAAATAAATATTATATGACAATTATATTATTGTTTGTTGTATCTTACCTAATAGTTTTTTTTAAAATATTGTTAGTTTATGTTCTCTTTTATCGTTTCTACTTTATTATGATAAAAAGAATTTGTTATCTCTATTGATAATCATCTTAAAAGTTGCAATGTGTGTGTGAGAGAGAGAGAGTGAGAGAGAGAGAGAGAGATCTTCACTTTTATGTATCAGATCTTAATCTGTCAAGATTTTAAAATATATATTTTACGTATAAAATAAAATTAAGTTACTTGACTTTTTCTCGTACAAGTATAACAAAACATATAAAAGAATATTAAAGGTAAAATTCAAATTAAATATAAAGTCCTTAATAGAGAGATTCACTTTTATGTATCAGATCTTAATCTGTCAAGATTTTAAAATATATATTTTACGTATAAAATAAAATTAAGTTACTTGACTTTTTCTCGTACAAGTATAACAAAACATATAAAAGAATATTAAAGGTAAAATTCAAATTAAATATAAAGTCCTTAATATTAAATTCTTGACATAGTAAATAAGGAAAGATTTACCAAGGTAAATTTTTGTTGATTTAATAACTAAATATTTAAAAATAATTAAATGACAATTATGTCATAGCATTAACTTAGGTACAGGTCTTGAGAATGCAGACTTCCACCCATTGACATTGTTGGATACATATAATTCTCTTGATGCATTCTGCAACCATCACCAACCTTTGTTTTCTTATATCTGGCTAATATGGGACATACATATTAAATATCTAAGAAAGTAGTTATGAAATGGCAATTTTATCTATTTTAGAGTCTTTCAATAAGAGGCAAAAAGTTCACTCAAGATTTTAAGGATCTTCATGCTTTTTAATATAATACTAGTTTAGTGTACGTACATTGCATGTGTGCTCGTGGCCAATAAATTAAATTCTAATATTATACAAAAAAACTAAAATTATTGAAAATAAAAAATTGACGCAAAATATATGATATTTATTAAATAACATAATAACATGTATCACCAAAGTGTTATTGTTTGTTATATCTCATCCGACAGTTCTTTTCTTAACATATTGTGAGTTTATTTTTTTTTTAAATAAGAGAAAATTTAAAATTGCAATTGCTTGATTAAAAAAATTAAAATGCAAAAGATGTATGTGTGCTCCAAAATCAATATTTTCTGCAGGCGTTTTTCAGCGGCCCGGTGGGGTGCACCAAAAACGCATCCGGCGTAAAATAAAAAGTATAGATCCATAAAGTTTAAGTCTTAAAATTTAGAGCATAAGTCTCAGGCGCAAAAGTGTAAGTCCTAGGTATAAAAATGTAAGTTTCAAGCGTTAAATTTGATTTTATTATTTTAAAAATATTTTTATTTTTTTTATTTTTTTTATTTTTTTTATTTTTTTTATTTTTTTTATTTTTTTTATTTTTTTTATTTTTTTTATTTTTTTTATGTTTTTTCTTTTTTTTCAAATAATTTTACATAAAATACGCTAATATTTTAATGTTGTAAATAGTTTTTTCTATGATTATAGCCTAAAAATGATAGGATAGAGATTTCATTGTGTTATGCTCCTGATAAACTGTATCTATTTTTTAATATTGTTTTTACAATATTTATCCCTTATCCTTCTTTAAACAAGAGTGAGAAGTTAGAATCAGAGATCGATGATGATCTTATTTTTTAAAACTATCTCAACTATTATTATTTTGTTATTATTATTATCTTCAAATAATAATAATAATAATATTTTTTTCTATATTATTGAGATTTGTTTTGAATTTATTTGCATTGAAAATATTATTTACTTATTTTTTTTAGTAATAAAACTATAAAATTGAAAATACATGAAAGTAAATATCTATAGATCTATGAACTTACGCCCGTGTCTCGGGGCTTACGCCCGCCCCCGTGCCGCGAGTAAACATCTCGCCTCACGCCCCCACCTTTCAAACAATGCTGCAACAAATACTTTCTTTTGCATTAGCTGATATGAGATATTTTAAATATTTAAGAAAGTAGTTAAATGATAATTTTATATATTTTAAAGTCTTTAATAAATGGGTAAAATTTCTTTTCAATCAATATTTAAGGACCTTCATTTTAGTATAATACTCATTTAGTGTAGGTGTTGCATGTGTGTCTCGTGTCAATATATTAAATTTAATATATACAAGAAAAATAAAATTATTGAAAAATACAATTTACTTAATATAAATATGGCATTTTTTAAAATTTATATAAATAAATATTATATCACTAAATATTATTGTTTGTTGTACCTACTAACAATTCTTTACAATATTGTTGGCTTCTATGTTTTCAAGTACCGCTTTTAATCGCTATTCTTGATAAAAATATTTATTGTCTCTATTGATAATCATTTTAAGCGCTATGTGTGTTTGAGTACGTTATTGAGAAAACAATGTTGCAACAATATATTTCAAATATGTGTTATAGTTTGACATCGTGATTCATTTTATTATCATTGTAAATCAAGAAATATATTAAATCAATAAATAATCTCTCTCTAAATTATGATCCAAAATAGTTTATACTTTTATACATCATGATAAAAATCATATATTACTTGTTGAGATTCTAAATATATATTTTACCTATAAAAATGAAGTTAAGCCACTCAATTTTTTACAAGTATTACAAAAAGAGTTTGGCAGAAATTAGAAACATGCTTTTTTTTTTTACTTTATTTATTTTTTTTCCAGAGTTGATTCCAATTATTATTAGTTTAATATCTATAGACTTGATTTTAATATGTTGGTAAAACTTGCCTTTTTGTCTACGTACATAAAAATAGTTCAATCAAGGTTTATCAAATATTATTCGTAAGTTATGGACATCTTCTTTATATAAAAAATTTTCTTAGATTCTTATCAATGAAAGCCTAAAATCTCTTCTTGGTCATGTTAACTCAAAAGACCAAAAGAAGTTAAATAATCCTAAACTTATTTTATTCATATAAAATTCATTGATAAGAAAATCGATCAAACATATCATGTTAGAATTCAGTACTTTATTAATAGTAGGATAAGATATCATATAGAGCCTTTCATTTAGAAAAAAATAAACATGTAGAACAAACTACAAATTAGATCAGATGATAATAAAGTAAGCAAGCAATAGTTTAATTTTCTTTGGCTTTAAAAATAAAATATCTTGCAATGATGTCATTTTTATTTTTTTACATAAAAAATTAAAAAAACTCAAAATTCATAAAAAAAAAAAAACCCCAAAATTTTTTATTTTTTAATATTAATAATTATATTTGAATATATCACGAAGTAAAATATCATTATTAAGTATTGAGATCCCAAATTTGAACTAATAGAAATTATTCATAAAAGTTATTTCATATTTAGATTATTTTGAAATTTCATTAGTAATATCGTTCTCAAATTAGAATTAAGGTATTAACACAAAATTAAACCACTTTTGGGATAAGAGTTATAGTTATTTTACATAATTCAAATAAGAAAGGTACCAACTTAGTTAAATTTAGAAGTCTCAAACATTAGGATGCTCCTATATAATTTAAATTAAAAAATAATTATTATTATTAAATTTTAGCTGACTATAAATTTTTTAATTATTAAAAAATAAAAAATTAAAAAAACTCAAAATTCATAAAAAAAAAAAAACCCCAAAAACAAAAAACAAACAATATAAAAAATATAAAAAAACTAAAAAAAATAAAAAAAATAAAAAAAATATAAAATTTTGTTTTTTTAATTAATTTCATAAATCTATATTTAAAAATAACTTGAAAAATATTATAATTATGTTATAGAGTTAATATTTTTTTATAAAAAATAAAATACTAATTAATTTTAAAATTTTAAATATTAAATTGGTGTAGATATACTGAACTCTTATTATTTATCACTAAACTTATGTTTCTTTGTATTTATTTTTATTTTGCATATAAATTTGTTGCATAACACTTGGATAAGAAAGAGTTTCTGAATTTTAATTGATTTTCTTATCGGTAGCAATGCTTTTTAAGAAAATGATTTAATGTGTCCGATGGCAATACCGCCAGCGGCTGGGAAATCGGCTGTATTTATTGGAAAGCAAGGGCTATTTCTTGTAATTGCAAGTAGACGAAACCTCGGATTACGAACGGGAGGTAGATCACGTAATAAAAGAGAAACGACAGGGGGCAAATTAAAAGTAGACTCCGTCCAAATGAGTTTTAAGCAAGTTGATGATCCACTTGCAGAAGCCAGCGTAAGCGATGTGCTAAACATTGCCCTTTTAATATTTGTTCTAAGAGTTGTTCTGAGAAAACACAACTAGACAAAGATTTATATTCCTTGTTATCTCTCTCTATATATGTAAATTATACATTTACACATTTATATAAGTAAAATATATACACTTTGTAGTTCTCATCTCTTTTCTTTTTTTTTTTCAAAAGAGGAGAAGAGCGAAAAGAAAAATGCCTTCTTCACTACAGCTACATCGAATCAACCCGGGCACCGCCACACTCGCCGGTAACTTCCACAAGCAACCGCAGTTATCACAGGCTACATGGTTCAGTCCCGTTTCCATTTCAGTTCCTGACAACGTATTGCATTACCACACCCACGTTGTAACCTAACCAGTGTTGCTCTTGCCGTGCTGCAGCACATATCCGCCCCAATCGACACAGTGTGGTCCCTCGTCCGCCGATTCGACAACCCGCAAGCATACAAGCACTTCCTCAAGAGCTGCCACGTCATCGTCGGCGATGGTGATGTCGGTACACTGAGGGAAGTTCGCGTCGTTTCCGGACCCCGCGGCTTCTAGCGTACGGAGAGGCTGGACGCAGGACGACGAGAAACACGTGTTGAGCTTTAGCGTTGTCGGAGGCGATCATCGGCTGAATAATTACCGATCGGTGACGACGCTGCACAGAGCGGAAGAATCGACGGTGGTGGTGGAGTCGTATGAGGTAGATGTTCCACAAGGGAATACGAAGGAAGAAACGTGCGTATTTGTGGATACAATCGTGCGGTGCAATTTACAATCGCTGGCTCAGATCGCTGAGGACTTGGCCAAAACAAAGAGTAAATTAACTACTCATCATCGTGACTAATTATTCTGTTTCTATTTTTATACTTATTTTTTGTTTGTTTGTACATTTCTTTCTCCAACAGATGATTTTCTATCTAGGTGTTTTATTTTTTGGATAGAATACTTTTTTGTTATTGTAGATCATGAAGACTCAGAATTGAAAATTCATAGATTGGTAGATTTCGAGGAGTGTAAGTTTGGCTGTTTGAATTGTTTAAACGTGGTAGTATGACAATACAATTGTGTGCTGTGTATTTTGTTCGTAGTCATAACTAGCAATCACGTTGTCACCGTCACGTAAATTCTCCTACTTGCTAAGTATTACTTTCTCCATACTCGGTATATTTTTATTCATCAGATCATAATTTTTTTAATATTTTAAATTATTAATTATTTATGTTATTTTTTAATCTGAATTTAGACTGAACATTTTATTGATTTAAACTTTATATTTGGAGTCAAAGTCAAATAAAGTGAAACAGAAGTTTCAAGCCAAATTGAAAACACAGGGATCAGTACTATTTTTATATGTTCCTTCTTTTCATCTTCCCTTTAATTGTTTGCTTAGGGAGGGTTTCAACTTGTAGGCCTCCTAATAAGTTCGTAGCTTTTGTACCATGTATTGGAGGACATTGTGCTATTTTTACACACTTCCAAGAGCTGGGAATTCCAAATTCTAATAAAGGCAATTATTCTAAGTTTTTAATTTCCTTTGTGAGACTTATGGTATTTACTTAGCCAATACATTCGAAAAAATCAAATAGAAGGAGCATTTTCCCAGTTACAGTTGACATTGATGTCTTGTTCTTCCCCCCTATCTTATGCTTTTTGGCGGTTGTTTGGTAAGGTGCATTAGAAGAAAAAATAATGCAGGCATTAGCTTTATGTATTATTAATATTTTAATGGTATATTTTTTTAATTTATGTATTATGTTATGTATAACTAATGTATAAAAAGTATGATATTAGTAATGTAATTGCTCCTCAAAACATTTTTCACTTCCTTTCTATCTTATTCATAGATACATTTTTATAAATAAATAAATTATTTAATAAATATTATTTTTAATACTAAATCAAAATACTGTAAATCTCAATATAATTAATATATATTAATATATTTATTTAATATTATTTTTATATACTTTACCAATCGATCAGGATCGAAACATTTTATAAGATGTGGTTGAAATTAGAATTAGTGCAAAGGTCTGGCGATACTAGTTTTATTTGATAGTGGAAACTATTCAGTCTCAAACTGCCGGGCTAAAAAGATCAGTTTGATTTTGCTATTTTTTTGTTTTGCTAGACTTTTTTTTATAATAGGTATGTTAAAAACAATTTTGGTGAAAATTATTTTCACTTATTAGTTTTATTTTTAAAATTAATTTTTTTAATTTTTTTAATTTTTTTATTTTTTTCATAAATATTTTAATTAACTTTTAAAATATTATTATATTGTGATTTTTTGTATTTATTAATTTTTTATGTAATATCTTTTATATTATATATAAATATTTATTTTTAAGTTAAATATATATAAAAACGGTCGAAGTTCCGAAAGTAACATAATGTTGTTTTTATAATAGCAAATTGTACTGTTGGGGATTTTAATTTCCGTGTTGGGACAAGTTCGAGAAAAGTAGGACTAAGTGCATTTGTTGACCGGAGAAATAGGGAGAAACAGAAATAAAGATAAAAGATAGAGAGTATATGTATTATTCTTATAAAAGAAAAATAAATAGTACTAAAATAATCAGTCGTCGTGAATGGTGATTGAAGAATCAAATATTCTCTCAACTTGATATTTATAACTGCTGGTGTTCAAACAAATTGCAAGTTGTGGTTTTTGTTTAATTTCTTTTTGGGATTTTCTCTGCCACTCCTCTTTTCTTATTATTATAAATATAATAATGGACAAGAAAGGAAGAAGGAAGTTGGTTTTGAAAGTGGGGAAAGGAGGGGTTTATATGAATCTTATTATATATATATTTCCCATATAGTATAGTAGGTAGTAAGTGTATTTTAAATAGAGTTTTGAAGTCTGGTCATACTGTCCATGCTGCTCTTTTTTCTTATGTCTTAAGGCTCGTCAGAGACTGTTTGGCCCTTACACATCACGAGAAGTTAGTTTCTACCTAATTTCCTGCACCTGATTACCTGGTGCTTTAATTTGCGGTTTCCATTCAGGATTCATTTGGTACGATGAGTAAGGAATAAATAATTTTAAAATTAATTTTTGAATGAGTTTATCTCAAGTTTGATTAGAATAATTTATTTTGAAGTTAGTTTGTGTTTATAACTAAAACTTCTGCTCCCAAGCTAATCTTTCTTCATGCAATCCCTGTTTATAAAGTGCAGGCGATTTAAAAGATGATTGATAATACAATATTTCTTGAGAAAGGGTTGGAAAGAAAGCCGTCAAGGGTGGGCAGATGTAGGGTAGAAAATATATGTGTTAATCCATACTCACTAGCTTAATTTAGCTTTAATTGTAATACATATTTTAAAATTTATGTTACAATAAGAATAAACAGTAGATTTCAAATTCAATACCTCAAATGAATTGCAGTAGGATTTTGGAATTCGAATCGCATAGAATTAACTTTGATTTCGACTGATCTCACGATGCTTTGAACTAGCAAAAAGTACTAAAGTTGTAAAAAAGATGTTTAAAAACACAATATACAACATAGAGATGGTGCTAATTATCAAAACTCTTACTAGTCGTGGTAAAACGGAAAAAATATGTATTATAAATTTATCATAATCTATACCAATTCACTCAATAATACATGATTGTATATAAATTTTATCCTTCTACATGCCTTATCACGTAATTTGTGGTCTTTTTTTTCTTCAAAAAAGATCAAATCTCGTATGCACATACACTTTGCAATATGATGAAACTGATTCAGAAAATATATATGCTAATTTTAGGATATTTTCATTGGATTTGTGTGAAGAGAGAGAGAGTGATTGATTTTGGTTGATTTGCACTAGAGAGATATACTCCCCCATTTCAAAATAAGTGGAGTTTATAATTTGGGTACACTCGTTAAGAAAATTACTCCTTCCTAGAAAGTAAGATTTACTTTTACTAACTTGCAATTTCTTTTGAAATAAAATAAAATAAATAAAAATATTTTTATTTTTTTAGAATTTTTAATTTTATGGTTTTTTTTTTGTTTTAAAAATATTTTATGATATCATTTTTTAATTTTCTAAATTAATAAAATAATCTTTAAATTTGAGCACTAAACATGAGACAATAATACATACAATGTAACTGTTTTTCATGTTATATTTTATTTTATAACATCATCTCTACCTATAACAACAGTGATATCCATTATAACGGTACACTCGTAAAATTAGCCCTATAACAGCCGTTCTCAAATATTATGCAATAATATTCTGTAAGAAATATATATTAATGTATAAATAAATATTAAAATATTTATGGTAAGCATCATTAATGTCATGCACATGGTAAATTTCAAATACGAATACAAATCTAAAAGGAAAACATTATATTAAAATAGTATCCATCAGTTATGATCGTAATTTCACGAGGATTAGTCAATTGTTAAGCTCTTAGACAGTCTTCAAGGGAAAGCTATTAGACACTCTTGTTGAAAGTTTGACAAAAATCTTCATCAATTCAAGCGCTATATTATCACTAAGAGATTGAAATTTACGAAACAATCCCAGATTATAGAATTCTTACGCCAAACTAGAAAATTTTAACTTTTCAATTAAATTTAAATATTATTATCAATATTTAATTTCGTATTTTTTTTTTTTGATGGTTGTTGTGTAAATTTTATCTTAGGGTTGTGTAAATTAACTGTTAAATCAATAATTTGAACCGATAATTGAGTTTTTAAATTTAACAAGTATTTTGTTTTCATTTATAACATAAAAAGTACAAATAAATACTTTTGCATATTTTTGTTTATAACAACTAAATTAGATCTAAATGTCAAATGTCATTATACATATATAGCAAGACCTCACTATAGCAGCTATAAAATTTTCGTACAAACATTGTCACTATAGAGATGTTGACTGCATTCTAAGGGTTGGCAGCCGGGCCGGAATCTAACCACTGACCGGTTTTTTCGTAAATGCACTATGTATCCGTAATCCGATTGACCGTAACTTAACCGAAACGGTTCACTGGGTATTCCACCTATCCGGTCTCGATCCGGTATTATCGGCGGAATCGGGTCTCACTGGTTCTAACCTGGGTTCAATTATTTTTTTAATTCATTTCTTTATATATATATTTTTAAAAGTTTTTATAATTTTTTAAATTATTAGTCCATTAGTCTAATTATTAGTCTACTAAGAATTTAAGTTAATCATTTTTTTGGGATATTTTTTTTGATAATTTTATTTTTAAAGTTATAATTATAAAGTTAATAACTTATGAACTTTTAAATATTTTAAATTACTTATTAAATATTTTAAAGTTAATACTTATGAACTCTTTTACAAAACTAATTAATTATTTTTACAAAAGTCAAACTTTTTGTAAAACCTAATTAAATTTGTAGCTTATTAAAATTTTGGTAAAATAGTAAATAGTAATAAATTTATGAAGTAAGTTATTAAGTTAGCAAATCAAATATAAATTAAATTTTAAGTAAGTAATACTAAGTATCTATAAAATGAGTTGCATTAAATAATAGACAATTATTAAAAAATTTATGCGAATAATTTATAAATTTATAAAATTAAAAAAATCGCATATGTATTACAAAATATTTAGAAGACTAAAAGAGTACCTAATCTACGCAGCCACCTTCTAGGAAGGGTTCTGTTTCAATTAGGTCTCTATTATTATACTAAAATCTAAAATCTCCAAAATGTTGTTTTCATAACTTATTTATCACGTCCTCTATAATATTTTCTGAAATTGGTACTCTTTCTTGTTCCTCTGTTGCGTCCATGCCTTGATCACTGTTTGCCCCAAAAACTTTATCTATTTCATCTTCAATTTGGGCCGATAACTTTGGCAGTCCAAAATTTCTTCGTTCAGCATTTATCTAATCTCTCAATAACACCGATATTTCTAAACTGTCTTTTGCAAAAGAATACCGGTGGTCTCCAATAATAAATCTTCCCTTTTTGAAATCTTGCTCTGAAGCTACTAAAGACGCTTGAATGGCTAAGATATCTTGAACCACCCTTGAAAGCCTTGGATATTGTTCCCTATGGTTCTTCCACCACACCAAAAGTTGCGGCTCTCCATTTGCATCTCTGATGCTATCTCATGCCTGCGAAATATATGAATCAAAGTCATTACTGTTAGATAATTCGAGACCAAGATAATCACCCATCAAGTCATCAACATCTTCTACCCTAGGCCTAGAACTAACATGTAGCGTCAGTGGAACATTTTGTTCGATTGTTCTATACAAGTTTCTAGCTTTAGGTATTATACTACTCTTACACATTTTAAGGGTTGGCAATTCATCCGGTTGAATTTCTAAATTTGTATAAATAGCTTCAACCATTTTTTCAACACCTTGAGCTTTATAAAAAAAATTGAATAAAGTAGCAGTCAAACAAATTTGGAGAATAGGAAAAAAAAAAATTTGAAATTTTCAATCATATATTGAATAGGCTCTTTAAACATTTCAATTTTTTTAAATATTGCAAATTCCCTTGAAATAGCAGTAATATTTACTAACACTGAAGAAATGATCGGATAATATTGACCAGATATTGCATTTGTAGCTGTATAAAAAGTTTTCAAAAATTTAATTATTTCATAAACTTGAGCCTAATCATCATCACAAAGTCTTGAATAAGTATCTGCATTATGAGCATTATAAACTAATTGTATAGGCATGCGATAAACATAAGTTACTTCAAGCATTTCATATAAAGAGTTCCATCTAGTAGACACTTCTTTTGGAACTTTGCTATATTCAAGTTGACATTCTATACAACGATTTTTATATTCAACAAGTCTAGCTTTTATTTTTACTTTAAAAATCCAAACACAGGCAAGTCTAACTTTTTGGCAACTAACTCCAAAAGTATCAAGACCATCTTTTACAATTAAATTAAAAATATGTGCAACACATTTAACATGAAAGACATCATTATTAATTGGACAAAGTCTAGATTTTAGAAAATCAACAGCTTTCAAATTATTTAGAAGCATTTTCTAAAGTGACATTCATTATTTTATCAAAAAGATTAAAATATTGTATAATACCTCCTATTGTAAAAGGTATGTAAGAACCGGTTTTACGCTCTTCTACATATTTATATCCTATTATTCTTTTTTGCATATTCCATTCATGATCAGTCCAATGAGCGGTAACAGTAAAATAATCATTACCATTAATACTACGATCCATATAAGAAGTAATAGATATTCTACCATCAAAATATATAAAGAGACAACGAAGATAAGGACAATGTTCAGCTTGATATTTAAAAAAATCATTTTTAATTGTATTTCTAGAAAAACCTTGAAAAGATGGATTATACACCTCCCAAATATAATGAATAAAACTGGGATGTGAAGGAAAACTGAAAAGCAAACCACAAACAGTTACCATTTTAGCTAATTCTTGACGATTTTTTTCCTGACTATATGTGACGTTTGTGCTTGGATCAGCCGCGTTAGTCCTATTTAAAACAGTTTGAACCATATTAGACCATCCTACTCCTATAGATTCTTCAGGTAAAAGTGTACCATTTTTTTAGCCTTAGCAACAACTTCTAAGTGAGCAAGTTCTTTATTACACGATGTCAAATGTTTAGTTAGCAACCCCGTCCCACATTTTGATCACCTAGTCAAATGTTTTAATACTTTCTTACATTTTAAACAAGTAGCAGTAGTTTTTTCACTATTTTGCTCCATAAATTGTCAAACTCATGACCTTTTAGGACGTTCGGCCCCAATGACCTTAGTAAATGTAGGTAATTCTGTAACCGTACTAGTAGGGATAGGGGTCTCCTCTAACTCCTCTTCTTGTACCTCTTGAGATTACTTTAAGTCTTCTTCAAAATTAGTATATATTCTACCTATGGTATCATGGTCTAATTGAGTAGTAGAATTAACATCATAAAGTTGTTGACGTGGTAAGTAAGTTTCATCAACATAAGTTTTATCTACATTACTAAATCTAGGCGGTGGTAATGATGTAGAACTATTTTCACGTCCCCTATTAGTTACACCCATAATTCTTTTACCTCTACTTTGTTTACCGACATCCATATTTAAAATATAAAATAAGCAAATAGAGATATTAAATAAATAAAAAATAAATAACAAATTAACAAGCAATATAAATATAACAAAAAAAATTATAAGTAAATAAATAAGGAGATTAAAGTTGGAACGAATGTACCTAACGTTTGCGTTTTATGCAAACGTTAAAAGATGGAATGGAGAGATGACAATTGAAACTTGCAAATGGCTTCAAAAAAATCTCCTAACTCCGATTAGTCAAATACCACAAAATATAAAATAAAAGATTAGAGAGTAGAAACTAGAGAGAATTTGTGAGTTTGAATCTTTGAGAAAATAATAGAGAGAATTGAAGATTTTGTGAGAAAAATAGGATGAATATGATAGTTTTACCAATGGTAATATTTTATGTGCCATGTGTTGTATTTTCCATTAGTAAAACTATCAAAATACAAATGCAAAATCTGATTAGGTGAGTGATTTTAGGGATTATGTTTCACATAAATAATCAGTTACCTTTTCTACTCAACTGATAACGGATAGAATTCTTATTTACCATAACAACTTGTAAAACAAAAACAGAAAAAAATTACGAAAATATTTTATTTCCTGTTACATAATGGTAAATCAGAATAAAGAAATAATAAATGAATAGTTTGTATCATAAAATACAGACAAAATACTTATACGTGTATTATATTTTATATATCTGTATATGTAAAATTCTAAAAAAATTACATAAAGAATTATGTATTTGAATATATCAAAAAAGTACTAAAATGTATTTCTGTAAAATAAATAGTTTCCACTGATAAATACATAACTATTCAACAAAACACATAT
>JACEIK010017197.1:0-13181 GCA_018107945.1 Datura stramonium
TCCCTGCTGCTAAATACCTCGGTATCTGAGGTTAATTTGAATTTGGACCGCGTTTGACGGCGTAATCGAGCGATAATTTATCAAACCTCACGTACCCTCTTTTTTTTCGCGAGTTCTCTGGAAATTATCTGATTAAAATGAATTAAACCGAAGTTGGAGGCTTTATATACTTGAGCCTGGACAGGGCCAACGCGGAGGCTCCCCCTCCGTGACACGTTGCCATCGTGGAGGGGCTCTGCCCCAGCTCCTTCCGCGATGGTTCGATAGGTTTCTCGTCCGGTATTTTCCCGGGCCTTTTTCTAGCATGTATGGCTTTCAAATACTCTTAACCAACACGCGAATAGGCCATCTATGTGTTGGGAATTTTACGGGGTGTAACATCAGGGTGCATGTAGTTGTTCGTCCCTGACTAGTATTGGGCCCCAGTTTCGAGCTATCGACTTAGTAGTTCAGTTTAGGTTTTCTAGTGGGAGTTGAACTTAGCACTGAGTAGCCGATGTTCCAGCGCACCCAAGTTCCCAGAACTACATTGCATGTGTAGGTTACAGTATTACTTGGCTTGATTGGCCCCAGATATTTTTGTGATCACCCAGTTCATGCCTTTATATCCTGGCAAGGTATATTGGGTCCAACCGGTGGGGTGTATACATCAAACTCCACGTCTAGCTCACGTGGTTATTTGTCGGTTATAGACTCTCCCACTAGTCAATTCAGACCAGTATCAGAATAAGCCGCTCAGTTCAGTACAGTATCTCAGATTCAGTGTTTCAGACTTAGGGCATGTCCTTGACCATCAAACAGGGTCATCTTGACCATTTTAGATTATATTAGTAGTTCAGTTCAACTTACCTGCTGTTCATGTCATTTCAGTTTAGGCTTCATATTCAGTATGTTTCTCCCACTTACTCATTACATTCAAAGTACTGATTCATGCTTTTCATGTTGTATCATTTTATGATACAGATGCAGGTTCTCAGATTCAGTACAGATTGTTACTTCAGTTTCAGAGCATTCCATTTCAGTAGATCAGAGTGTGAGTCCTCATCATTCGAGGACCTTATTTATTTACTTCAGTTGGATATGGTTTTGTATAGACTTAGAGTTAGCTGGGGCCTGTCCCAACAACTCCTCAGTAGTTGGCTTTCAGACCAGACTTGTCTTTCAGAATTGTATTTCAGATACATTATTTCTTTCTGTACTTTCAGTCTTTACATTTTCATAAATTGATAAATTTGTTATAAAGTTTCGTTGTGCATGTTTACTCAGAATGCTAGTGTATGATGGACCAGTGGTTGACTTGGGGTCACTTGTGGCTTCAAGTGAGTTATGATTTAGTCAAGTAGTTTGCATGGATTATGAGGTGATTCGAGAGTGATTTGAACCTTGGGTTGAATTTATAAGTTTTCAGGAAGCTAGATGTAACCATGGTAAAGTCGTGGTCAAGCAACCTTATGTGGGTAACTTGATGGTTCCAGCCAGTCCAGAGTGGGTTTCAGGATTAGAATGAATATTTGGATTGTGACTGGAGAATTTTTAATGAAATTCGGGTGGATTCGAGCGCATTGCGGATTTGTCATGACCTTACGCATAAAGGATGGAGACTCAGGGGTTGGGCACCTCAGCATTCTTGACAAGAATTGTAGGAGTTCATTTAGTCGACCCAACCGATAGCGGTGTGGTAGTTCGAGACAAATCAGAATTGTCCTTCATGATTGATGTAAAGTCTAGACCAAACGAGGATCCCAGCTTGGTAAAGTTGGAGGAAGCCGTTCAGAATCAGAAGGTAGAGGTCTTCTCCAAAGGGAGAGACGGTGTGCTTTGGTACTAGGGTCGTTTATGTGTTCTAGATGTTGATGATTTGAGGAGATGGATGTTGCATGAGGCTCATGGATCCCGGTATTCTATCCATCCGGGTGCCACCAAGATGTATTGCGATTTACGAGAAATCTATTAGTGAGATGGCATGAAGAAGGATATTGTAGAATTCGTAGCCAAGTGCCCAAACTATCAGCAAGGAAAGATTGAGCATCAAAAGCCGGGAGGAGTACTTTAGGATATCAGCATTCTTACTTGGAAGTGGGAAGAAATTAACATGGATTTTATAACAGGATTACCTCGTACCCGCCGTCATATGATTCCGTTTGGGTTGTGGTAGACAGGTTGACTAAGGCGGCACATTTTCTACTAGTGAAAACTACGAACTTAGTGGAGGATTACTCCAAGATTTATATCCGGGATTTGGTTCGATTACATGGAGTGCCCTTGTACATTATTCCAGACCGAGGTAATCAATTCACCTCTCAATTTTGGCGGTCATTTCAAAAAGGGCTTGGGACTCCGGTTAAACTCAGCACAACATTTCATCCGCAAATGGATGGTCAAGAGAAACAGATAATCCAAACTCTCAAGGACATGTTGAGAGCATGTGTGATGGACTTCAAAGGTAGTTGGGATGATCACGTTGCCCCTGATCGAGTTTGCTTACAATAACAACTATCACTCCAGCATTCAAATGGCACCGTTTGAGGATCCTTATGTGCGGAGGAGATCGCTCGTCAGATGGTTTGAGGTTGGTGAGCCAACTATGATAGGGACAAATTCGGTTCATGAGGCTATGGTAAAGATTCAGTTTATAAGGGACAGGCTGAAAACCGCTCAGAGTCATCAAAAGTCCTATGCTGATGTGGGGAGAAGAGAGTTGGAGTTTGAGGTGGACGATTGGGTATTTTTGAAGGTGTCTCCCATGAAAGGAGTACTACGGTTTGGGAAGAAAGAAAAACTCAGTCCCCTCTATGTTGGTCCCTATCGGATTGTGAGAAGAGTTGGTAAGGTGGCATATGAGTTGGAATTTCCCTCAGAGTTATCTCCCGTACATCCTGTGTCTCATGTATCGCTTTTGGAGAAATATTTGGGAGATCCAGCTCTAGTATTACCGGTGAACAGCATTGGTGTAAAAGATAGCCTTAGCTATGAGGAGGTTCCGGTGGAAATATTAGATCGTCAGGTTCGGAAGCTAACGAATGGAATGCCCGATAATTCTTCAGGGGCTGGTATGTCCTTTCAGTTCTGGTATGGGGAATGCCGATCAGAGAAAGCATAAGGAAGTAACTTCAGTTAAAGTATTATGGAGAAATCAGCTCGTTGAAGGAGATATGTAGGGATCCGAAGCAGATATGATGGCTAAATACCCACATTTATTCTCTATCGGCTTAGTTCCGACTTGAGGTATCAGTTTTACCCTATAACTCTATTTAGTTTTAATACCCCAAAAATGCCTAAGATTAGACCCGGGATCAAAATTTGAAGTTGGCTGGAAAACTAGGAAAAAGTCAGAGGACGAGTGTTGTAACGACTCGTGGTTGGAAACAATGAGTCGTTGTTTGCAATAGTAGGAAAGGGTGGACCTTGGCAGTTGGGGATACCACGGGTCATCAAATAACTCATGGTGAGAAGTGATGACCCATTGTTACCAGTCATCATTTGGTTGCTATAATTTCTAGTGCATGTAACGGATAGAGACCACGACTCGTTGGAAGCAACCACGAGTCGTGGTGAGGCTTGTGGTAGGGGAAGTTCATGTTTGACAGGGAGCTGACAACGACCGATACAACGACCCTTTTTTTTGTATCAATGACTCGTCCTTTTGAGTCGTGGGAGGAATCTGAAAATATGGCTTGATAGTGGATCCAACGACTGGATACCGCAGGCCGTATATTGAGCAACGACTCGTGGGATCAGTCATTGGTTCACCCAGTTCAGTTTCTCAGGAAAATTTTATTAAGGGCATTTTCGACCTTTTTATACTCTAAGGCTCTAAACTACGTCGTTTCATGTATTTTATGGGCATAATAAGATAGGTTAAGTCCCTTTTTCTTAAGTCATTCCCATGCATGCAAATTAAGAGAATTCTAGAGAGATCAAGCATAAATTCAAGCTTTTCCCTATCAATTCATCACTAGGCATTCAAGAACTTTGAAATCTGATCTTACCCAGGTATGTAGAGTTATGAATGGGTGTTTTCATTCACACTCATACCCATTCTCTATTAATTTATAAAAATCTATCAAAAATCTAATGGGGTTTTAATTCAATTCTTGTGAAAATTTTATGATTTGTTAATGGGATATTATGATTCATGATTTACATCATATTTTATGGATTTTGATCATATTTTACAATTATTTTACTTATAGAATTATTGATTTCGATTTCTATCAGAATAAAGCCTAATTATGCATGATCTATGATGAATCGATTTATGATCTACGCTTCAATTGTTGATATTTTCAAACCCAACATGATTTATGATTTGAAATATGGATTTGTTCGAATACCCATTATGATTTGACAATTTTCAAGTTATATGTATGAACTACAAGTATGCATGAAACGTATGATTCATGAATTATGTTTTAGGCCGACTCACGGGTCTTGTTTCATGGCTAGTCCACGTATTTACAAGCATGTTTATGATTATCATGACTTAACTAGCCTGAACTCATGCATATTATACTATGAGCACTACATATATTTTGAGAGTAGTATCAAACACCGAGTAGGTTCGGGGCCCAGGTTCTGCCCCGAAACTCATAAACTATGTGCCACCGTAGGTATGTTGGGACCTCTCTTGTGACTGTCCCCGGCCCAAATGGCCCTTTTGTAATGCCCCAAAAGCTCAAAATTAATATCTATGATATAAATCAGAAAAGTTGCAGAACAACCAACCTAATGGGTCATTAAAGGACCCAACGACTCGTTAGGTCAACGTGAGAAGGATTCCATGATGATGAGTTAGTGTTCCCAACGGACAACTTCACGGGTCGTGGTCAGGCCCCACGACCCGTTGAGTCACTCATTGCCAGGCTAGAATCCAGAAACATGAGAAGTTGGCAATGTACTTGACAGGTGGTCACCACGAGGCGTCGTCCGTAAGAACGACTTGTTGAGTGACTCATTACCAGCTTTGTATTATTTTTTCAGGGGGTGAGACAGTGTGGTTGACGACTGGTGACCACGAGTCGTGTCCAGTGACCATGACTCGTTAAGTCACTCGTGGTCACCCACTGAAGATTCTAGGCAATATACCTGACGGGCATGACCACGAGTCATTTTCAGATGCCACGACTCGTTAGGTCACCCGTTAGGGGCACCTGACCGTTTTTCCCTACGAATTTCTAAGGGCTATTTAGTAATTCTCTATTCATCCAAGCATTTAACCACGTCGTTTTGACTTTGATTTCAGACGTTTTAGTGGGGGTAATGGGTCCTTTTCCTCATTCCCCACTCAAGTACTCAGAAAATAGACCATAAGTTCTCTCAGGAATTCTCAGAGCAAGAACTAGGACAACCTTCTTCTCCTCAATTTCTCAAGATTTTCATGGGTTCTTCTTCAGGTGTGTGGGGTTTTAGCAAGGGGATTATCCTTCCCTTGTTCCCCCAAAGTCCTCCTCAATTTCTTCTATCAGTTTTAAGCCCTGAGCTTTCAAATAGGAAGAGGATTCGTGTTTATTTTCGTTGATTTCACTCAGAACGATGTTCATATTTATTGTTGATATAATCTCTATCAGTTCCTTATCAAATTGTCAGTGTTATTACAAAGGTGAATTTAAGCCCTAACCTTCGGGTAATGATTTTACTTGTTCAGTTCTCTCTAGTGAATGAAGGATGATTTGGGAAGAAATTTCTAGAATTTCCTCTATATATATATATGTTGATAAAATATTCCATTAACGAGAATGACTTTTTCTCTTTTGAATGAAATTCCCATAATTCTTGAAATTTTCCTTATATTATGAAATTGTCCGGGTTGTTGGCATAAATGAGCTCTCTATTAGCTGCTTAGTAATTTAGTCAGTTAGAATACAAAACTCTATCAATCTAGTCTCAGTCAGAATCATATCAGTCTAGCTTCAGTCAGATTTTAGCAACCTCAGTGTTGTTCAGAAAATGTCAACTAATTAGTTTGACTCCAGTATTTTCAAGGTGTTAGTGGTGCCTCCCAGTTTTCAGACTCAGATTCAGATTTCAATTATTTGGTCCATTAGGCAGTCATGATATTCAGTTATAGCTCTGACCAGGCCCAGGACCCCAGTTGTGTTATTAGTTGTTCTATAGACGGTTACGATGCTTCCAGATAAGTAGCTCTGACCAGTCTTAGAATCTAGTTTCAGAATCTGGTCCGATAAAGCTCTCAGGGTACATACAGTTATTCGTCCCTGACTAGTCTTGAGCCCCAGTTTTGAGCTATCAGCTTAGTAGTTCAGTTTAGGTTTTTCGGTGGGAGTAGAACTTAGCACCGAGTGGGTCGGGGTTCTAGCGCACCCAGGCTCCCAGAACTACGTTGCCAGTGTAAGTTACAACATTACTTGGCCTGATTGGCCCCAGATATTTTTGTGATCACTCAGGTCATGCCTTTATACCCTGGCAAGGTATATTGGGTCCTACCGGTGAGGTGTATACATCGGACTCCACGTCTAACTCACGTGGTTATATATTTTTTATAGACTCTCCCACTAGTTAGTTCAGTTTAGTATCAGAGGAAGCAGCTCAATTCAGTACAGTATCTCAGATTCAGTGTTTCAAACTTAGGGCACGTCCTTGACCATCAGACAGGGTCGTCTTGACAATTTCAGATTGTATCAATAGTTCAGTTCAGTTTACCTGTTAGTCATGGCGTTTCATTTCAGTTCAGACATTATATTCAGTATGTTTCTCCCACTTACTCAGTACATTTAAAGTACTAACACATGCTTTCATGTTGTATCATTTCATGATACAGCTGTAGGTTCTCAAATTCAGCACAGATAGTTACTTCAGTTTAAGAACATTCTATTTCAGCAGATCAAGGTGTGAGTCCTCATCATTCGAGGGCCTTGTTTATTTACTTCAGTTGGATATAGTTTTTTATAGACTTATAGTTAGCTGGGGACGTGTCCCAGCAACTCCTCAGTAGTTGGCTTTCATACCAGACTTGTCTTTCAGAATTGTATTTCAGATATATTATTTCTTTCTCTAATTTCAATCTTTACATTTTCTTAAACTGAAAAGATGTTATTTAAAAGTTATATTGTGCATGTTTACTCAGAATTCTAGTGTATGATAGATCAGGGTTGAATTAGGGTCACTTGTGGCTTCAAGTACCGTGTTATGTCCAGGGTGTAGGCTCGAGGCGTGAAACCTTTTCATGTGATCACGCCCTTCATGGTTCTACCCTTGGAAAGGTACGAACAACCTCTCGACTAGGTTTACAAGTCGGGCTTCATGTGTGCTCATATGGGGTATGTCGGTTAAGAGAATCTCCCACTGTTCCTCATGATTTATGCATGTTTATGAATATGTATATTGGCTCAAGTTATGTTCTATATTGCTTTCCTCTCATGCTTATGATTATGAATGTATTATGAAAGATTTGAAAACCTTGAGCCTTATGTTATGTTACAATGTTTATGATATGAGCATGATGTCCCACTCTTATGATGTTTTTATGAGTTTTTTTTACATATTTTATGTGTCCATTTTACTTACCTTGCATACTTGGTACATTCCACATACTGACCGCATACTTTTTATGTTGTATTGTTTCATGATACAGGACTTGGCTCTCAGGCTCATCCTCCTCTTTAGATCATCTCGGGATCATTATTATCAGCTTTGTTGATGAGTCCTCATGTTCTGAGAGCCGTTTGACTAGACATTTATGTTTTTCTATTTTACAGTATTTGACCGGGTTAGTTGGGGGTGTTGTCCCATCAACCCATCTTATACAGTAGAGGATTTCAGACAATATGTAGTACTCAGCTTATGTATATATCCAGTGTTTCCAAATGTTATGACATGTTATGTTATGTTTACGTTTCCGTTATGTCATATGTTCAGTCTTCTTCTTAAAGTGAATGAAGTTAGATGTATGTTTATTCTATGGGTCGACTTGGGACCTCTCGGGATTCCTTTTCCCGTGTTACAATCTGGGCCTACGTTCGGGTCGTGACAGAAAATTGGATGCACAGAAGCTAATTCTAAGGGCAACTTCATTCATATGCCACCTTGCTAATCCATTTCACAATCCGGTAGGGGGCCAACATAACGAGGACTGAGTTTTTCTTTCTTTCCAAACCGCATCATTCCCTTCATGGGAGACACCTTCAAAAATACCCAATCATCCACTTCAAACTCGAGTTCTCTCCTCCTCACATCGGCATAGGACTTTTAATGAATTTGTGTTGTTTTCAACCTGTCCCATATGAGCTAAACCTTCTCCATAGCCTCATGGACTGAATTTGGTCCTACCATTGTAGCTTCACCAAATTCGAACAAACCAATAAGCGACCTACATCTATGCCCATTGAGAGCCTCAAACGGAGCCATATGAATGCTGGAATGGTAGTTGTTATTGTATGCAAACTCGATAAGAGGTAAATGATCATCCCAGCTACCTTTGAAGTCAATCACGTATGCTCTAAACATGTCCTCGAGAGTCTGGATTGTCCGTTCCACCTGACCATCCATTTGCGGGTGAAATGTGATGCTGAGCTTAACTTGAGTGCCTAGTCCCTTTTGGAACGACTCCAAAGCTGAGAGGTCTATTAAGTACCTCTATCTGATATGATGGATAAGGGCACTCCGTGCAGTCGAAATAGCTCTCGGATATATAGTTTGGCGTAATCATCCGTTGAATCCATGGTTTTGACCAGTAGAAAATGAGCGGCCTTGGTCAACCCGTCTACCATCGCCCAAATGGAGTCATATTGTTGATGAGTACGAGGTAAACCTGTGATGAAGTCCATATTGATTTCTTCCCACTTTCAAGTAGGAATACTGATAGCCTAAAGCACACCTCCCAGTCTTTGGTGCTCGACCTTCACTTGCTGATAGTTTGGAAACTTAGCTACAAACTCCGCGATGTCCTTCTTCATGACATTCCACTAGTAGACTTCTTGTAGATCACGCTACATCTTGGTGGAAACTATATGGATAGAATACCTGGATCTATGAGCCTCATGAAACATTCGGCTCCTCAAATCATCGACCTTCCGAACACATAAGTGACCTTGGTACCGAAGCACACCATCTCCCCCTTTGGAGAAGACCTCCACCCTCTGATTCTGAACGGTTTCCTTTAACTTTACCAAAATCGGGTCCTCGTCTTGTCTAGCCTTTACATCAGTCACCAAAGATGATTTTGATACATTCAAACAATAACATCACCATCGGTCGAGTCAACCAACGAAACTCCCAACCTTGCAAGTCGATGCACATGTTTCACCAGCTCTTTCTTTCCCTCACCTACGTGGAACACACTTTTCATGGAGAGTCTACTAAGTGCATCTTCTACTACATTACCCTGGTGTGGATGGTAAAGGATACTCATATCATAGTCCTTAAGTAGCTCCAACCACCTCCTTTGCTGAAAATTGAGATCCTTCTGGGTAAACACATATTGTAAACTTTTATGGTCCGTAAACACATTCACATGGACCCCGTACAAATAATGTCTTCATATCTTTAAGGCGAATACTACCGCGGCCAAATCAAGATCATGGGTCGGGTAATTCTTCTCATGAACTTTCAACTGTCTGGAGGCATATTCTATAACTTTTCCATGCTACATCAATACACACCCAAGTTCGATCCTCAAACCATCACAATACACCATGAACCCCTAGGTACCCTCGGGTAGAGTTAACACCGGTGCTGAAGTGAGTCGAGTCTTGAACTCCTGAAAGCTCCTATCACATGCCTCCGACCATTGAAATTTTACCTTTTTTGGGTAAATTTGGTCAAGGGTGCTGCAATAGATGAGAAACCTTCAATAAATCTTCTATAGTAGCAAGCTAAGCCCAATAAGCTCTGGATATCTGAAGGATTCACCGGTCTAGGTCAATTCTTCACTGCTTCTATTTTCTGAGAGTCCACCTGTATGCCCTCGCTTGATACCATATGGCCAAAAAAGGCCACTTAGTTCAACCAAAACTTGCACTTGCTGAATTTGGCATATAATTTGGCGATCCTTGAGAGTCTGTAGAACCACTCTCAAATGAGCGGCATGCTCCTACTTGCTCCGAGAGTATATCGGGATATCATCAATAAACACAATCACGAACATATTCAGGTATGTCTTGAATACCCTGTTCATCAAGTCCATAAAAGCTACAGGAGAATTCGTTAGTCCAAAATACATGACTACAAACTCATAATGACCATACAGCATCTTGAAGGTTGTCTTTAGGATATCACTCTCCTGAACTCTGAGCTGATGGTACTCGGATCTGAGATCTATCTTCGAAAAACACTTGGCATCCTAAAGCTGGTTAAATAAATCATCAATCATGGGTAGAGGATACCTATTTTTGAAAGTGACTTTGTTCAATTGCCGATAAGCATTGCACATAGGAAAGGAAGCATCTTTCTTCCAGACAAATAGAACTGGTGCACCCCATGGGGACTTGCTAGGTCTAATGAAACCCTTATCTAACAGGTCCTTCAACTGCTCTTTCAATTCCTTGAGCTCGTCTAGAGCCATTCTATAGGAAGGAATAGATATAGGTTGCATATCAAGAAAAAGGCCACTGCCAAAATCAATCTCCCGCTCAGAAGGAATTCCCGATAAATCATCTTGGAAGATTCTGGATACTCACATACTACTGGGACTGACTGGAGAGTCGGGGTCGCGGACTCAACATCCTTAACCCTAACTAGATGGTACACACAACCTTTGGAGATCATTTTTCTGGCCTAAAGGTAAGAAATGAAATGACCTACAGGTACAGCTGAACTACCCTTCCACTCTAGGACTGGCTCATCAGGAAATCTGAATTCTACTATCCCAATTCTATAATTATATGAGGCATAGCTTGAAAATAGCCAATCTATGCCGAGGATAACATCAAAATTGGTCATGACTAACTCTATCAAATCTGCTGAGGGTGACCTTCTGAAGGACTGTGACGGGCAACTTCTATACACCCGTCTAGCTACAACTGAATCACCTACAGGAGTTGAGACTGAGAAGGGTTCTGCAAGACTTCGGGATTAAATCCAAAACTACAGGACACATAAGGTGTCAAAAAAGACAAGGTAGCCCCCGGATCTAACAAAGCATAAACATCAACATGGAAAACTCATAACATACCAGTGCCCACATCTAAGGAGACCTCCTACTCTTGACGGATGCTAAGGCATAGAATCTGTTTTGGCGTTGTCCGCCACTTGTGCTAGTAGAAGACCCCTACTGTGCTAAGCAGGCGGGAGGAGCTGGTGAACAAGAAGCTGGGCCTCTTCCCCCATCATGGTCCTGTCTCACTACTGAGCAATCTCTGAGCATGTGTCTGGGCTTTCCACACCACGAAGCAAGCACTTGTATCTGCTAAGCACTGGCCTGTGTGCCCCCGACTACACCTGTGGCAAGTTGGGATGCTAGAATCTGCGGGTCTGCTACTCTGACCCCTAGAGCCTGACGCTCGCCCCGTATGATCGTGCCTAGGCCTAGATGGCACACTCAATGCTGAAGATACTGGTGCTGAAGACCTCTGGTGGGTCTTCTATCGGTGCCCGCCATCGGACCTCGACTGAGAGAATCGATAACTATCAGTCCTGGCCCTCTTGGCCTCTCTCTCTCTCTCTCTCATATGTGTCGCTTTCATCTGCTAGGCATACAAGACTATCCGAGGGAAATCCATATCCTGGTGGAGCATAAAGGCCCTGCAATCCTTGTCTAAATACTCTGCCACCCCATGAACAAATCTTCTCACTCGTGCCCTCTAGTCAGCCATTAACTCTGGGGCTAACTTCGATAGGCAAGTGAATTCAAGGGCATACTCCTGCACCGTCATCGTCCCTTGCTTGAGATTCATGAACTCGGTTGCCTTCAACTCTCTCATCTCACGAGGGAAGAACCAATCTAGGAACGCAACATGGAATTCTTCCCAAGTGATAGAGCTCACTCTAGCGGCCCTACTATCTTTCCATTGTCGAAATTAGATGTGTACAACCCCCTTCAGCTGATATAAGGCCAACTCCGCACACTCAACTCCATTCACCCTCATGACTTGGGTGATCTTCACAATCTCATCCATGAACTCATGCGAGTCCTCATCTACTTTTGACCTAAGGAACTCTGGCGGGTTCATCCTCAAGAAATTTCTAACTCTAGTCGTCGCTGCATTTCCATTTTGCGGGATATGCGCCACTGCCTACTGGTTGACCCAAGCGGTCAAGGCCAGTGCTAGCATCTGAATAGCTGCCCGAAATTCATCATAGGCAACCAGCTCCGATGCATGGTACTCCTGGACTGGTGGGGCTTGTTGGTGCCCGTCTCCGTTGCCATCCTCGTGGACTTTCCCATTCCCATTCCTTCTACCATTAACTCTGCAAGGAGCCATGATTCTACAATCGCGAATAGCATGAGTTAGAAGGATAGGGAGACATCTCATCGCATGACATGGATCATGAAAGAAGGGAACATTTTCTAAATGTCATGTAGCCTCTTCATCATAAGTGTGGCGCGTTCCACACCCATGAAAAAGACTCTACTCCATGTGGCTTTCAGACACCACAGGACATTTCAAACCTATTGATCTGATTTCAAGTTTGTCATGACCCAAATGTAGGCTTGGATTGAAACACGGGAAAAGGAGACTCGAGAGATCTCAAGTCAACCCATGACATGAACATACATCTAACTCAGTCAATAAAAGCGGAAGAATTGACATAAAAATCTTAGCGAAAGTCTGAAATAAACATAACATCAGAATACACTCAATTTGAAGCTGAATACAACCTTTTTGTCTGAAAAGCCTCTAAGTCTGATGAGTTGATGGAACAAGACCTCAACTAACTTGCTAAGTTGAAAATTATAAATACATAGAGAAATCTGATAAAGCATGACCCTCGGGAGATGAGGACTTATCAATAAGCTTATGATGCTTACTCTGAAAAGCTGGCTAAGAACGGGGCTGAGTCTGAGCGCCGAGGCCTGTATCATGAAATGATACAGCATAGAGTATGCGATCAGCGCGTGGAATCTACCGAGTATACAATGTAAGTAAAATCGCTTAAATAAGTAAAATCATTTAAAACATGTATAATATAAAACATAAACAATTAAGAAGCTGATATTAGGGCTTGCATGCATACGCCCTGAAAGCACGATCTCAACATAACATAACATCATAACTGAATTGATT
>JACEIK010017199.1:0-13173 GCA_018107945.1 Datura stramonium
TCCGGAGCTTGATATTCAGAGGTCTATTCTATTTTCTTTTGTTGTATAGTACGGGTAGGTCGGGGCCCTGTCCCGACCATCTTATCAGTATTCTTAGAGGATTGCAAACTGTATATATTTGCCTCTGTTAGTTGTGCCTGTCGTGTGAGGCCGTGCGCAATGTTTAGTTGTTTATGTTGGCCGTGTGGGGCCTTATCCAGTTAGTAGTTGGTTACCTTGTAGGTCACAGAGTAGTTTAGCTTCTGATTCAGTTCCCAGTGAAAACTAGTCAGCATGGTGGCCTTGTCGGCCCGCGTAGGTTCCCTTACATTGATACGATTCTGGTTAGCTGTTGTTGTAGTACAAGTGGCTATAGGCCTAGTCGGCCGGAGGCTGTATTTACAGCCGTTGTATAGCCCGTTGATTTCGTGAATCAGAAATAGAGCCAGCCAGGCACCAGAAGTGCTTAGGCTCAGTAGTCTAGCAGATTAGGTCCTAGTAGGGCACCAAGTGTCAGTCATACCCCCCAAGGCGGGGCGTGACATCATGATTGGCTTGTAAATTTTATCAATTGAAGCAAAGATCATAAATCGACCTATCATGGGTCATGGTTAGATAAGCTTAATTTAATAGAAATTGAAATTGATAATTTTATAAGTATAGATACATTGTAAAACCTAATCAAAATCCATAGAATATAATGAGATTCATAAAACATAAAACCCCACTAGTAAATCATTAGGTTTTTCATAAAATTCGATTCTAAAACCCCAATAGATTTTCGATAGATTTTCATAAATTTGTAGAGATTGGGCATGGGTGTGAACGAAAACACCCATTCATAACCTTACATAGATGAAGATAGCTGAATCTTTCTCTCCCTTGAATGCCCAAAAAGGAATTGAAGAAGGGAACATTGAAACAACCTTTGATCACCTCTCTATTCTCTTGCATGCATGAACAAAGACTTAGGATAGTTTTTCCCCCTCTAAAACCCACCTTTCATAGGCTAAAATGACGTAGTTTAGGCTTTAGGAACTTAGGAATTATGAGAAGGCCCTTACTAAATCGCAGAAATTTTTCTTCCAGGGGGACCTAACAAGGGACCTAACGATTCGTCCCCAACGGCCACAACTCGTGGCCTTGAGTCGTGATATATACTGCCCAAAAATCATCAGTGGACCCCACGAGGACCCCACAAATTGTTGTGGCTGACCACGACTCATGGTTAACAGCATGAAGTACACTGTTTTCTTCCCTCTCTTTTCCTTCTCCCTCACCCCACGACTGACCTAACGACCTGTGGTGTCTAACCACGAGTCATCTTCACGCCCGTGGAGACCCCTTTTCTCCAAACTTCCCATCTCCTTGATTGACCCCCCCATGAGTCACCTGACGACTCATGGGCTATCCTCATGAGTCGTCCCAACTCATCCTTAGTCTGCAACATCACTTTTACAGTTTCCCCGTTTCAACTCCCACGTTTGATCTTTAGGCTTATGGGGTATAACAATATCTCCCATTTGGGAACATTCGTCCTTGAATGTTGGAAAACATACAGAAAAGCAGAGATACGCAATTATCATTATCGAATACTGATCATTAAAACAGAAAATTTAACGGAACAACTACCTCTTATTCATATTACATAACTGAACTGATCTCATGCTTCACATACACATCCATACATATAAAAAAAACTTGAACACGTGAACTGAACATGAAAACTAAATTGATTCGTAGTGTAAGACTGGTACCTCAAGTCAGAACTGAGTCGGTAGAGAATAAGTGTGGGTATTAAGCCATCATATTCGCTTTGGCTCCCCACGTAGCTCCCTCAATATGCTGATTCCTCCATAACACGTTTACTGAAGCTACTGCCTTGTTCCTCAGCCGCTGAACCTAACAATCCAATATTTCTCCTAGAACTTCCTCATAGTTGAGGTTATCCTTTACACCAACGTTGTCCATTGAGACTACTAGGGCTGGGTCTCCCAAATATTTCTTCAAAAGCGACACATGAAACACAGGATGAATAGAAGATACTCTGAGGGTAAGTCTAACTCATACGCTTACTTACCAAATGTTTTCATAACCGGGTAGAGACCAACATAACGGGGACTGAGTTATCCTTTTGTTCCAAACCTCATGACTCCCTTCATGGGAGTTACCTTCAGAAATACCCAATCATCAAACTCTAACTCCAAATCACTCCTCCTCACATCAGCATATGACTTTTGATGCTCTCAGTGGTTTTTAGCCTGTCTATTATCAACTGAACCTTTACCATAGCCTCATGAACCGAATCTGGCCCTCTCATAGCTTCCTCACTAACGTAAAACCATCCGATGGGCGTTCTACATCTCGGCCCATAAAGAGCCTCCAACGGTGCCATGTGGATGCTAGAGTGGTAGCTTTTATAACAATCAAATTCGAGCAGGGGTAAGTGATCATCCCAACTACCTTTGAAGTCCATTACACATGCTCTCAGTATGTCCTCGAAAGTCTGGATTGTTCGTTTCGCTTGGCCATCCGTCTGTGGATGGGAGGCTGTACTGAGCTTAACTTGAGTCTCAAGCCCCTTCTAAAAAGACCGCCAAAAATGGGAGGTAAACTGAGTACCTCGGTCCGAAATAATGGAAAAGGGAACTCCATGTAGTCGAACCAACTCTCGGATATACAACTAGGCATAATCATCTACTGAGTCTGTGGTTTTCACCGATAGGAAATGTGCAGCCTTGGTCAATCCGTCCACCACCACCTAGATAGAATCATAGTGTCGTCGAGTACGAGGTAGGCATATAATGAAATCCATATTAATATCTTCCTACTTCCTAGTGGGAATGTAAATGTCCTAAAGTATGCCTCCCAACCTTTGATGCTCGACCTTTACTTGTTGACAGTTCGGGCATTTGTCTACAAATTCTGCAATATTCTTCTTCATGCCATCCCACCAATAGATTTCTCGTAAGTCATGATACATATTGATGGCACCTGGATGGATAGAATACCTAGAGACATGGGCCTCACACAATATCTGGCTCCTCAAATCATCAACATCGGGAAAACGTTGGCGATCCTGGTACCCAGCACACCATCTCCCCCTTGGGAGAAGACCTCCACCTTCTGACTTCGAACGACTTCTTTCAGCTTTACCAACATCGGATCCTCATCATGTCTAGCATTCACATCAGTCACCAAGGACAATTCTGACCCATTTTACACAACAACACCGCCATCGGTTGAGTCGACCAACCTAACTCCCAAACTTGCAAGTCGATGGATATCTTTCACCAACTCCTTTTTTCCCTCATCCACATGCGACACACTCTCCATAAAGAGCCTACTAAGTGTGTCTGCTACCATATTAGCCTTACCCGGATGGTACAGAAGACTCATATCATAGTCTTTGAGTATATCTAACCACCTCCTTTGTCATAGATTTAGGTCTTTCTGCGTGAACACATATTGTATGCTCTTTTGGTCCGTAAACAAATCCACATGGACCCCATAGTAGTAATGCTGCCATATCATCAATGCGAACACCACCGTGGCCAACTCAAGTTCATGGGTTGGGTAATTTTCCTCTTGAACCTTCAAATGTCTAGAGGAATATATTATCACTTTTCCTCGCTGCATCATTACACACCCGAGTTCGATTATCGAAGCATTACAATACACCATAAAACCTTTTGTACCCTCAGGTAGGATCAACACCCGTGCGGTAGTAAGTCGAGCCTTCAACTCTTGAAAGCTCTTCTCACAAGCCTCCGACCATTAGAACTTCACCTTTCCTGAGTCAACTTGGTTAAAGGTGCTGCATTAGATGAGAAACCCTCAACAAATCTCCGATAGTAGCCAGCTAAACCCAAGAAACTCTGAATATCTTAGGGATTAACTAGTCAAGGCCAATTCTTCACCGCCTCGATTTTCTGAGAATTTACTTTTATTCCCTCACCTGATACTACATGGCCTAAATATGCTACCGAGTTCAACAAGAACTCGCACTTGCAAAATTTTTCTTACAACTAACGATCCTTGAGGGTCTGAAGCACTACTCTCAAGTAAGCGGCATGCTCCTCCTCGCTCCAGGAGTATATAAGCATTTCATCAATCAACACATCACAGACATGTGTAGATACGGCTTGAACACCTATTCATCAGGTCCATAAAAGCTGCAGGAGCATTTGTTAGTCCAAAAGACATAACTACAAACTCATAATGACCATACCGCGTCCTGAACGTTGTCTTTGGGATATCACATTCCCAAACCCTACGCTGATGATACCCAGACCTGAGATCTATCTTTGAGAAATGCTTGGCACCCTGAAGCTGATCAAACAGATCATCAATCCTGGGTAAAGGATACATGTTCTTAGTTGTGACCTTTTCAATTGCCGATAGTCAATGCATATTCGAAGAGAACCATCCTTCTTCCGGACAAATAATACTGGTACATCCCACGGAGACTTGCTCGGTCTGATGAAGCCTTTATCTAATAGGTCCTTTAAGTGATCCTTCAACTTATTTAGCTCAGCTGGAGACATTGTAAGGAGGAATAGATATAGGTTGCGTATCAGGTAAAAGGTCAATAGAAAAATCAATCTCCTGCTCGGGAGGACCACCTAGCTAGTCATCGAGAAAGACCTCTGGATACTCACGCCCCACCGGAACTTATAGGATAGTCGGGGACTCGGACTCAATATCCTTAACCCAGACCAGATGGTACATGCAACCTTTAGATATTATTTCCCGAGCCTTAAGATAGAAAATGAAACGACCTACAGGAACAACTGAACTACACTTCCATTCTGAGACCGGCTCACCTGGAATCCTGAACTCTACTGCTCGGGTTCTACAATATACAAAAGCATAACACGCATACAACCAATCCATGCCAAGAATAATATCAAAGTCGGTCATGGCTAACTCTACGAGGTCTGTGGAGGTGACTTTATGCACTATAGTGACCGAGAATCCTCTATACACCCACCTAGATACAATCAAATCACCGACAGGGGTAGAAATCAAAAATTGATCTGACAAAGTCTCGAGATCGATTCCTAAGCTACTAGCAATGTAAGGGGTCACAAAAGACAAGTTAGCTCCAAGATCTAACAAAGCATAAACATAAATATGAAAAACATGTAACATACTAGTGACGATATCCGAGGAGACCTCCTGCTCCTGACGGTGTGTTAAAGCATAAAACCTGTTTTGGCGCTGATCGCCGGCTGAACTAGTTGAGGCACCCTGCTGAGGGGGATGTGTGGTTGGAGCGGCAGAACTGGCTGCCGGCATACGAGCTCCACCGACCCCTGACCTGGATGAAGGGCAATCTCTAACTCTGTATCTTGGTTTGCCACACACGAAACAGGCATCTAAGCCGACTAGGCACCACTCAGGATGATTCTTACCGGAATTCGCACAAGCTGGGAAAGTGCGCTCAACCTACATAGTGCCTTGGTCTCTCAAATCCAGAGCCCTACACCTCTGATCCCCTTGGAATCTAGATGGCGTACCTGACGATGATGGTGTTGGAGCAATAGACCAATGCTGAGACTGCTGACGCAGTCCACCCCCTGATCTGAGCTGAGAAGTCCCGTAACTGCCGGTCCTGGACCTCTTAGCCTCTCCCTGCCTCTGATACACAAACTCCATCTGCTGAGCATGCAACACAATAAGGGGAAATCTATATCCCGATGCGCCATGGAGATCCTGCAGTCCATATCCAGATAGTCCGCCACTCCATGTACAAAATGACTCACCTGAGCCATCTGGTCTACCACCAACTCTGGCGAATACTTGGATAATGGGTGAACTCTAATGCGTACACTTGAACGAACATGTCACCCTGCTTCAAGTTAACGAACTCAGCCTCCTTTTTCTCTCTCATCTCCTTAGGGAAGAATCAATCTAAGAATGCTGTGTGGAATTCTTGAAGACCGATTGAGCCTGCACCTAATGTCCAAGCATCTCTCCACTGTTTGAACCATATGTGGTCCACCCCCTTAAGTTGATAGGAGGCCAAATCAACACAATCTCCATTTGTCACCCCCATAACCTAGGTGATCTTTAGAAACTCCTCGATGAAATCGTGTGGATCCTCATCCACCTTGGACCAAGGAACTCCGGAGGGTTAATCCTCAAGAAGTCTCTAATCTGGGTCGCTGCTGCATTGCCAATTTTTGGGATATGCGCAATAGCTTACTGGTTGACCTGAGCGGTCAAGGCTTGTTCCAACATCTAGATTGCCGGCCGAACAGGTGGGGCCTACTGATGCCTATGATCATTTCCATCTCCGTGGACTTGACATCTCCCGTTTCTCCTGTAGTTCATTCTTCTGAGAGCCATGATTCTTCAATCGCGAATAGCATAAGTTAGAAGGATAGAAGGACTTTTCATCACACAACATAGATAATGGAAGAAGGAAACATTTCCTAAACGTCTCGTAGCCTTTTCTTCATAATTTTGGTGCTCGTCATTCCCATGAAAATGACATTACTCAATGCGTCTTTAAGACACCCTAGGACACTTCAAACCTATGGCTTTGATAATAAGTTTTTCACGAACCAAACGTAGACGCGAATCACAACACGGGACAAGGAGCCCCGAGAGGCCACAAGTCGACCCATGGCATAGGAATACATCTAAATTTATTCATTCTAAATGGAATGAAAATCGCAAGGCATAGCGAAAACGTAATCATAATAATAACATATCATAATGTAAGGAAATCTCTAGACATACACACAAGTTGAGTACTACATATTGTCTGAAAGCCTCTACTACATACGATGGGTTGATGGGAAAATACTCCAACTAACCCAGACTAGTACTTAAATGTAAACATAGCATGAAGATATGTTAAACGGCCCGCGAAACATGAGGACTCACCAATAAGCTAAAAGTGCGCTCTGATATAATCTAGATCTGAGGATGAGCCTAAGAGTCGGAACCTGTATCATAAGACAAAATAACATAGAAAGTATGCGGTCAGTACGTGGAATGTACCGAGTATGCAAGGTAAGTAAAACAAACATATAAAATGTGGGAAAGCTCATAAAACAGCGTAAGAGTAGGACATCATGCTCATATCATAAAATATCATAACATAACATATCATAGGGCTCATGGTTTTCAAGATATTCGTAATAGAATTGAAATCATTATCATGAGAGGAAACCAAATTGAATATAACTTGAGCTAATATACATAATCGTAGACATGCCTAAATCATGAGGAACAGTTGGAGGTTCTTTTAACCGACATACCCAATATGAGCACACATGAAGCCCGACTTGTAACCCTAGTCGGGAGGGTGTCCGTACCTTGTCAAGGGTAGGACCATGAAAGTCTGATATCACCATGAAAAGGGGCATTTGGGATGGGGACAGCAATAAAGGATGTCCCATCATACCGATGGTGGCACGTAGTTTTTGAGATCCGGGGTAGAACCTAGGCCCCGAACCTACTCGGTGTTCGTTACTACTCCCAAAACATATATAGTGCTCATAGTATAACATGCATGAATTCATGGGCTAGTAAAATCATAATAATAATAAACATAATCATGCATACATGAACTAGCCATGACACAAGGCACATGAGTCGGCCAAGAACATAATTAATGAATCATAGGTTTCATGCATACTCATAGATCCTACATATAACTCGAAAATCATCAAATCATAATGGGTAATTGAATAAATGCATATTTCGAATCATAAATCATGTTGGGCTTGTAAATATTATCAATTGAAGCAAAGATCATAAATCGACCTATCATGTAGCATGCTTAGGTAACCTTAATTTTAATGGAAATTTAAATCGATAATTTTATAAGTAGACATACGTAAACCTAAGAACAATCCATAAAATATAATGAGATTCATAAAATATAAAAGCCCATTAGTAAATCATTAGGTTTTTTATAAAATTTAATTCCAAAACCCCAATAGATTTCTGATATATATTTTCATAAATTCGTAGAGATTGGTCATGGGTGTGAATGAAAGCATCCATTTGTAATCTTACATACCTGAAGATAGCTGAATCTTACGCTCCCTTGAATGGCAAAAAAGGAATTGAAAGGAATTGAAGAAGGGAACCTTGATTCACCCTTTGATCACCACTCTATTCTTTTGCATGCATGAATGAAGACTTAGGATTGTTTTCTTCGCCTCTAAAACCCACCTTTGATAGGCCAAAACGATGTAGTTTTGGCTTTAGGAACTTAGGAATTATGAAAAGGCCCTTACTAAATCGCAGAAATTTAACTGACAGGGGGTCCCAACGAGGGACCCAACGATTCATCCCCAATGGCCACGACTCGTGGCCTTGTGTCGTGATGTATACTGCCCAAAAATCATCTTAATGAAATCCATATTAATCTCTTCCCACTTCCAAGTGGGAAAGCTAATGTCCTGATGTACGCCTCCCGGCCATTGATGCTCGACCTGTACTTGCTGAAAGTTCATTTGACTACGAATTCTGCAATATTCTTCTTCATGCCATCCCACCATTAGAATTCTCGTAAGTCGCGATACATCTCTGTGGCACCTAGATGGATAGAATACCTAAATCCATGGGCCTCATACAATATCCGACTCCTCAAATCATCAACGTCGGGAACACATAAGGGACCCTGGTACCGCAACACACTATCTCCCCCTTAGGAGAAGACCTCAACCTTCTGACTTCGAACGACTTCTTTCAGATTACCCACATCGGATACTCATCTTGTATAGTTTTCACATCACTCACTAAGGACAATTTTGACCCATTTTTTACAACAACACGGCCATCAGTTAAGTCGACCAACCTAACTCCCAAAATTGAAAGTCGTTGGACATCTTTCTCTATCTCCTTTCCCTCATCCACATGGGACACACTCTCCATAGAACACTCATATCGTAGTCTTTGAGTAGCTCGACCCACATCCTTTGTCGTAGTTTGAGGTCTTTTTGCGTGAACACATATTGTAAGTTCTTGTGGTCCGTAAACACATCCATATGGACCCCATATAAGTAATGTCGCCATATCTTCAATGCGAACACCACCGCGGCCAACTCAAGATCATGGGTTGGGTAATTCTCCTTATGAACTTTCAAATTTCTAGAGGCATATGCTATCACTTTTCCTCGCTGCATCAATACACACCCGAGTCTGATTCTCGAAGCATCATAATACACCACAAAACCATCTGTACCCTCGGGTAGGGTAAACACCAATACGGTAGTAAGTCGATCCTTTAGCTCTTGGAAGCTCTTCTCATAAGCCTCTGACCATTGGAACTTCACCTTTTTCTGAGTCAACTTGGTCAAAGGTTCTCCAATAGATGAGAAACCCTCAACAAATCTCCGATAGTAGCCAGCTAAACCCAAGAAACTCCGAATATCCGAGGGATTCACCGGTCTAGACCAATTCTTCACTGCCTCGATTTTCTGAGAATCTACTTTTATGCCCTCACCTGATACTACATGGCTAAAAAATGCTACCAAGTTCAACCAGAACTCGCACTTGCTGAACTTGGCATACAACTGACAATCCTTGAGTTTCTAAAGAACTACTCTCAAATGAGCAGCATGCTCCTTCTCGCTCCGGGAGTATATAAGGATGTCATCAATGAACACAATAACGAACACGTCTAGATACTGCTTGAACACCCTATTCATCGGGTCCATAAGAGTTGCAGAGAATTTGTTAGTCAAAAAAACATAACTACAAACTCATAATGACCATATCGCATCCTGAAGGCTGTCTTCGGGATATCACACTCCCGAACCCTGAGCTGACGATACCCGGACTGGAGATTTATCTTTGAGAAATGCTTGGCACCCTGAAGCTGATCAAACAGATCATCTATCCTGGGTAAAGGATACATGTCCTTAATGGTGACCTTATTAAATTGTCGATAGTCAATGCACATCCGAAGAAACCATCCTTCTTCCAGACAATGCTTGGCACCCCATGGAGACTTGCTCACTCTGATGAAGCCTTTATCTAATAGGTCCTTTAAGTGATCCTTCAACTCTTTTAGCTCAACTGGAGCCATCATGTAAGGAGGAATAGATATAGGCTGCGTATCGGGTAGAAGGTCAATACCAAAATCAATCTCCCTTTCAGGAGGAACACCTGGAAAGTCATCGGGAAAGACCTCTGGATACTCACACACCAACAGAGCTGATGGGATAGTCGGGGTCTCGGGCTCAACATCCTTAACCCTGACTGGATAGTACATGAAACCCTTAGAAATCATCTTCCGAGCTTTAAGATAGGAAATGAAACGACTTACAGGCACAACTGTACTACCCTTCCATTCTAAGACTGGCTCATCCAGAAACCTGAACTCTACTGCTCGAGTTCTACAATTTACAGAAGCATAACATGCATACGACCAATCCTTTCCAAGAATAATATCAAAGTTGATCATGGCTTACTCTACGAGGTCTGCGGAGGTGATTTTATCCAATATAGTGATCAAGCATCCTCTATACACCCGCCTAGCTACAACTGAATCACCGAAAGGGGTAGAAATCGAAAATGGATCTGATAAAATGTCAGGACCAACTCCAAAGCTACTAGCAACGTAATGGGACAAAAAAGACAAGGTAGCTCTCGGATCTAGCAAAGAGTAAACATCAATATGAAAAAGACACAACATAGCAGTGACCACATCTGGGGAGACCTCGTGCTCCTGATGGGGTGCTGAAGGATAAAACCTATTTTGGCGTTGATCGCTGGCTAAACTAATCGAGGCACCTTTTCGAGGGGGACGTTCTACTGGAGCGGCAGAATTGGCTGCTGGCATACGAGCTCCACCGACCCCTGACGTGGCTGAAGGGAAATCCCTCTGTCTGTGTCCGGGTTTGCCATACTAGAAACAAGCATCCAAGCCGACTAGGCACCTTGTGGGATGATTCTTGCCGCACTTCTCACAAGCTAGGAAAGTACACTCCACCGACATGCTTCCCTGGTCTCTCAAATCTAGAGCCCTACTCCTCCGATCCCCTTGAAATCTAGATTGCGTACTGTCCAATGATGGTGTTGGAGCAATAGACCTATGCTGAGAATGCTGACGTTGTTCACCCCGTGATCTGACTTGAGAAGTCCCGTAACTATCAGTTCTGGCCCTCTTGACCTCTCTCTGCCTTTGATACGATGACTCCATCTGTTGAGCATGCAACACAATACAGGGAAAATCTATATCCCGATGCAACATGGAGATCCTACAGTCCTTATCCAAATAGTCCACCACTCCATGTACAAAACGACTAACCCGAGCACTCTGGTCCGCCACCAACTATGGCACATACTTGGATAAACGGGTGAACCCAGCTACATACTCCTGAACGGACAAGTCACCATACTTCAAGTTAACGAACTCGGACGCTTTTTGCTCCCTAATATCCCGAGGGAAGAATCGATCCAAAAATGTTGTGTGGTATTCTTCCCAACCGATTGGGCCTGCACCCACTGCCCTAGCATCTCTCCACTGTTTTAACCATATGTGGGTCACCCCCTTAAGTTGATAGGAGGCCAGATCAACATAATCTCCATTGGTCACCCCCATTACTTGGGTGATCTTTAGAATCTCCTCGTTGAAATCGTGTGGATCCTCATCCACCTTGGACCCAAGGAACTCTGGAGTGTTCATCCTCAAGAAGTCTCTAATCTGGGCCACTACTGCATTTCCATTCTGTGGGATATGCGCAATAGCCTGCTGGTTGACCAGAGCAGTCAAGGCTTGTGCCAACATCTGGATAGCCGCCCGAAACTCAGCATGGGAAACTGGCTCTAACGCCTTGGGCTCCTGAATAGGTGGGGCCTACTGATGACAATGATCATTGCCATCTCCGTGGCCTTCACTGTTTCCATTTCTCCTACCGTTCATTATTCTGGGAGCCATGATTCTGCAATCGCGAATAGCATGAGTTAGAAAGATAGAAGGACTTTTCATCACACGACTTAGATCATGAAAGAAGGGAATATTTCCTAAATGTCTCATATCCGGTTCGTCATAAGTGTGGCTTTCTTGACACCCATGAAGAAGACTCTACTCAACGCAGCTTTCAAACACCCTAGGACACTTAAAAACTATGGCTTTGATACCAAGTTTGTCACGACCCGGACGTAGATGCGGATCGCAACACGGGGCAAGGAGCCCTGAGAGGCCCCAAGTCGACCCATGGCATAGGCATACATCTAACTTCATTCATTCCAAGTGGAAGACAAATCATAAGGCATAGCAGAAACGTAATCATAATCATAACATATCATAACGTAAGGAAATCTCTGGACATACACACAAGCTGAGTACTACATATTGTCTCAAAGACACTACTACATACGATGGGTTGATGGAACACTACCCTAACTTAATCGGACCAGTACTGAAACGTAAAAGTAGCATGAATGTCTGTCAAATGGCCCTTGGAACTTGAGAACTCACCAATAAGCTGAAGTGCGCTTTAATCTAGATCTGAGGATGAGCCTTAGAGACGGAACCTGTATCATAAGACAGTATGTTGTCAGTACGTGCAATGTATCGAGTATGCAAGGTATGTAAAATGGACATTTAAAATGTGGGAAAGCTCACAAAACAGCGTAAGACTAGGGAATCATGCTCATATCATAAAATATCATAACATAACATATCATAGGGATCAAGTTTTTCAAGACACTAGTAATATAAACGAAATTATAATCAAGAGAGTAAAGCCGTATTGAACATAACTTGAGCCAATATACAAAACCGTAGACATGCATAAATCATGAGGAACAGTGGGAGATTCTCTTAACCAACATAACCCATATGAGCATACATGAAGCCCGACTTGTAACCCTAGTCGAGAGGGTGTCCGTACCTTGTCAAGGGTAGGACCATGAAAGTGTGATATCACCATGAAAAGGGCTATTTGGGACGGGGACAGCCACAAAGGAGGTCCTATCATACCTACGGTGGCACGTAGTTTATGAGATCCGGGGTAGAACCTAGGCCCCGAACCTACTCGGTGTTTGTTACTACTCCCAAAACATATATATTGCTCGTAGTGTAACATGCATGAACTCATGGGCTAGTTAAATCATAATGATCATAAACATAATTGTACATACATGAACTAGCCATGACATAAGGCCCGTGAGTCGGCCAAAAACATAATTCATGAATCATAGGTTTCATGCATACTC
>JACEIK010017202.1:0-13168 GCA_018107945.1 Datura stramonium
CGTGGTGGTGGGGCTGCTGAACTAGAAGCTGGGCCTCAACCCCCAACCTGATCCTGCCTCACAGTTGGACAATCACTAAGAATATGTCCAGGTTTCCCACATCCAAAACAAGCTCCTGATCCTGCTAAGCACTGGCCCGTGTACCCTCGGCCACATCCGCGACAAGCTGGAATGCTGGAATTTGTGGGTCTGCTGCTATGACCCCTCGAGCCTGACGCTCACCCCCTCTGATCATGTCGGGAGCTAGATGGCACACTCAAGGCTGATAATGTTGGGGCTGATAAACTCTGGTGGGTCTGCTATCGATGCCCACCACCGAACCTCTGCTGAGAGAACTTATGGTCCTCAGTCCGGGCCCTCTTGGCCTCCCTTTCCCTCGAGTGTGCTGCCTCCATCTGTTGAGCATACAACACTATGCGAGAGAAGTCCATGTCCTAATGGAGCATAGCTGTCCTATAGTCCTTGTACAAATATCCTACTATATAATACACAAATCTGCTCACCCGCGCTAGCTAGTTGGCCATTAACTCCGGGGCATACTTAGACAAGCGGGTGAACTCAAGGGCGTACTCTTGAATAGTCATCCTTCCTTGCTTCAAATTTACAAATTCAGTTTCTTTCAACTCCCTCCTCTCTTGAGGGAAGAATCGGTCGAGGAACGCAACCTGAAACTCCTCCCACGTGACCGGACCTGCTCCAGCAACCCTGCTATCCTTCCACTGGTGGAACCAAATATGCGCAACCCCTTCAATTGGTAGGAGGCAAACTCTGCGCACTCTACACTACTCACCCCCATAACCTGGGTGATCTTGACAATCTCATCAATGAAGTCATGCGGGTCCTCTTATAACTTGGACCCCAAGAACTCCGGTGGGTTCATTCTTAAAAAGTCATGAACTTTGGTCGCCGCCGCGTTACCATTCTGAGGAACATGCGCAATGGCCTTCTGGTTGACTTGAGCGGTCAAGGCCTGCACCAACATCTGAATAGCCACCTAAAACTCAACGTGGGCAGTTGGCTCTGGTGCCTGGGGCATCTGAACAGGTGGGGCTTGCTGATGCCCATGGTCATTGCCATCTCCATGGCCTTCATCATTTCCTTTCCTCCTTATATTCATTCTTCTAGGAGCCATAACTTTTCAATCACGAATCGCACGAATTAGAAGGATAGAAAGGCTTTTTCACCGCACGACATAGATCATGAAAGAAGGAAACATTTCCTAAAACGTTTAGTAGCCTCCTTGTCATAAGTGTGGCGCACTTCACACCCATGAAAAAGACTCTACCTAATGCGGCTTTTAGACTCCGTAGGACACATCAAACCTATTTCTCTGATACCAAGTTTATCATGACCGGAACGGAGGCCTGGATCGTAGACACGGGACAAGGGACCTCTAGGGACCCCAAGTCGACCCATGGCTCATGCATACAACTATTCTCATTCAAATAAGTAGAATGATAATCATATAAACATAGCGGAAATGTAACCATAGCATAGCATCAAGGAATATAGGACGTATACAAAAGCTGAGTACTACATACTAGTCTGAAAGCCTCTACTACATACGATGGGTTGATGGGACAACATCTCCAACTAACCCGAAGAATACTGAAACTCAAGATAACATAAAAGTCTGTCAACAGCCCTCGAAACATGGGACTCACTAATTAGCTGATAGCGCGAGCTGAGATGGACTAGGGATGAGGACGAGCTTGAGATCCGGACCCTGTATTATGAAACGATACAACATAGAATGTATACGATTAGTATGTGAAATGTTCCGAGTATGCAAGGTAAGTAAAACCGCTAAAATAATGTAAAACTCTTAAATCAAGTCAGACATATAGCTGAAAGCATTTAAGGATAAGAAGAAGACCACATGCGTTCATTATGAAATCATACTCATAGTATACATGATCAGGCATTGCTTTACAACACCATGACTGGATCGAATGACTCAAAGTTGAACATAACATTTATATCAAAAGTTGAACAATGAGTCCAACCTTACTTTAGAACATGCATGCACAAGGTAACCATCATGAGTAATAAAAATTCAAATATAGAAGATATAGACAGTAGGAGACTCGTCACTTAACCGACATACCAAGATAGAGCTGACATGGTCCCAACTATCACACTCAAGTGGAAAGAGCCATCTATAACCTTGCCAGGGCGATGGACACTACCAAGATATCGATATCAAGCTCAAGGGCCAATTGGCCGGGGATAGCTCAAAAGGGAGGTCCCAATAATTTATAAGTATCAATCTACGTTGACGCGTAGTTTTGGGGCATAGGGTAGTCGACCCTTAACCCGCTCGGTGCTAGACTCTTCTCCCAAAATATGTAATGCTCAACAACATATATAACAAAGCTCAGCATCATCAATTGATGAAGCTCAACATCGTCTAATGATTAAGCTTAATATGAAATCATGCATAACTCAACATCATATCAAACGAAGCTCAATATTGTCGATGGACAAAACTCATAATAACATCATGCATAGACTTAACATCATATGTAAATGAAGCTTAACATTGTCTACCGACAAAGCTTATAGTGACATACATCCCAATTATGATTTCATGCATATTGGAGGCTTTACTTCAAAACATACCACAAGCTAGAAGTTATAATAAGAGTTGAGGAAAATTCACTTCAAACCATGTGGTAAGCTTATGTCGGGGAAAATCATTACTTTAAAACATCATGTGGGCATCACCCAAAACTCTATCATAGTTGGGTTCATTCAATTCACTTGAAAAGCATAAATACGATCATGGGTAAGATTAGAAACATGCTTTCGTTATTTATTTCATCATCATCACACACGTATCACAAATCACCTCTTCTATGAACTATTCATCCATGGGAGTTTTAGATTCAACTTTTAGAAAAACAATTTTTTATAAGAGAAAACAAGTTAAAATATGCCCAAGCTTTGTAAATCATCAATATAGTTATAATCTAATCATACCCATGTGTAGAGATTGAACAATCATGCAATTGATCAAAAACCAATAGTTGATTATTCATAATTTAACACTAATTGATAGGAATTGGGCATGGGTGTGGAAGGAAAACACCCATTAAAACCCTACATACCTGGAAGTGGATTGACTCAAGGTTCCTTAAATACCCACAAAGAAATAGATGGAAACTTGGGGAAGATGACCTTGAATCTCCCAAAAATCTCTCTAAAGTTCTTGCATGAGAATGGGCATGCATAAAGGACTTAACTCATCTTATCACACTCAGAAAATATCAAAAACGACGTAGTTTAGTGTCTAAAAGCGTGGAAACGTTGAAAGTACCCTTAATGAACCTGCCTTGAAATCTGGTCGGATGGAACCTATGAGTGTTACCAACGGGTCATGGAACCCACCCCTGTCTTCTCATTGAAAACACTGCAGAAAGCACATTCTCGAAATCGTACCAAGGACACATAGGATGGATTATCCTAAGCTTTAACGGACAGTTCCTTTGGTCTTTGTTTCCTTCTTATGAAACTCTACACACCTATTCCACGATCCTCACCATGACTCATTGTAAGCTTCAACATGTTGTGGTTTCCACCTGTCGTCTCCACCACGAAAGTCCACAGCCCTGCCACGACTACTAACAATGGACCGTTGTTCCTCACAATGTGTCGTTGTAACAACCGTTGTTACTGCTGCCATCTGGGCTGACTCGTTATCACAACCACCACGACGGCTCGTTGTTTCTTACAACGGGTCGTCGAATCAACCATTGTTTCCCCTAACATCTGAACTCTTGAACCCATGACCACAAACGACGGTCCGTGGTTATTTACCACGGGTCATTGTACCTGTCGTTATGCAACCTTTTTCCCAATTTTCAGTAGTTTTGCATTTTAGCTTCCCGGGTCTACTCCTAAGCACTTATGGGGTATTACACATGTCCATCCTCTATGATTTTACTTAAAATTTATTAAAAACTCATGGGGTTTTGTAATCGATTAATATGAAATCTAATGATTTGATTATGGGTTTTATGATTTTAAAATCTTATCATAATTTATGGATTTTAATCAGTTTTTGTGTTTTAAATTATTTATAATACTATGGATTTGGAAGTTTTATGTATTTAAGCCTAATTATGCATGCCCATGATGGATTGATTTATGATATAATTACCCATTGATGATATTTATAAGCCCAACATGAATTATGATTTAAATCATGAATTTATTATGTTACCTATCATGATTTTATAAAATTCAAGCTATATGCATGATTTACGAGTATGTATGAGCCTTATGAATCCTGAACTATATTTTGGCCGACTCACGACCCTCATTTCATGGCTAGTTCAAGTAGGTACAAGTATGTTTATGATTTTCATGATTTAACTAGTCCATGAATTCATGCATGTTATACTATGAGCACTATATATATTTTGGGAGTAGTATCAAACACCGAGTAGGTTCGGGGCCTAGGTTCTGCCCCGAATCTCATAAACTATTTGCCACCGTAGGTATGTTGGGACCTCCTATGGGACTTTCCCCAGCACAAATGACCCTTTTCATGCTGATATAACACTTTCATTGTTCTACCCTTGGCAAGGTACGAACACCCTCCCGACTAGGGTTACAAGTCGGGCTTCATGTGTGCTCATATGGGGTATGCCGGTTAAGAGAATCTGCCACTGTTCCTTGTAATTTATGCATGTTTATGATTATGTATATTGGCTCAAGCCATGTTAAATTATATTTTTTTCCTTATGATTAAGATTATGATTGCATTACGAATGTTTTGAAAACCTTGAGCCTTATGTTATGGTACGATATTTATGATATGAGCATGATGTCCCACTCTTATGATCATTTATGAGATTTTATATATTTTTAAATGTCCGTTTTACTTACCTTGCATACTCAGTACATCTAAGTACTGACCGCATACTTTCTATGTTGTATCGTTTCATGATATAGTACCCACTCTCAGGCTCACCCTCCTCAGTAGTGTTTCAGAAATTTCTTTCGGTGTACTTGGTGAGTCCTTATATTCCGAGGTCCATATGCTTAGACTCTATGCTTTTCTTTCAGTTTCAGAAATATTGAGTTAGTTGGGGAGTCGTCCCATCAATCCGTCTTTCATGATTAGAAGCTTTTCAGACTACCAGTTGTATTCAGACGTCGTGTATGGATTATGTATTGTCCTTTCTTCATATTTCTGACATGTTTACATTTTCTCATGTTAAGTCTTCCTCTTATGTGATGGTATTAGATGTATTCTCATGCCATGGGTTGACTTGGGGTCTCTTGGGGTCTCTCGGGGCTCCTTGTCCCGTGTCTACGATCCGGGTGTACATTCGTGTCGTGACAAACTTGGTATTAGAGCCATAGGTTTAAAGTGTCCTAGCGTGTCTGAAAGATGCGTTAGGTAGAGTCTTTTTCATGGGTGTGAAGCGCGCCACATCTATGACGAAGAGGCTACTAGATGTTTAGGAAATGTTCCCTTCTTTCATGATCTTTGTCATGCGATGAAAGTCCTCTACCCTTCTAATTCGTGTTATTCGCATTTTGCAGAATCATGCTTTCGTGCAGAGTGAACTCCAAAAGAAGTGGTAATGGTAATTATCATGAGGATGCCTATGGTGAGGAGCATCAGCCAGCCCTACACGTTCGCGAGGAGCACGCACCAAAGCCAGCTGCCCATGTTGAGTTTAGGGCAGCGATTCAGATGCTGGCACAGGCCATGATGACCCAAGTTGAAATCAGATAGTGGCACATTACCCTCAAAATGGGAATGCAGCGGCAACCAGGGTGAGGGATTTCTTGAGGATGAGCCCTCTCGAGTTCACGGGGTCGAAGGTGGACGAGGATCCATGTGATTTCATCGAGGAAATTTTGAAGATCACCTAGATTATGGGGGTGACCAATGGAGAGTGTGTTGACTTGACCTCCTATCAAATCAACAGGGTGGCTCATATTTGGTATAAGTAGTGGAGAGATGCCAGGGAAGTGGGTGCAGGCCTGATAGGTTGGGAAGAGTTCCATGCGGCATTTTTGGATCGGTTCTTCCCCAGAGAGATGAGAGAGATCAAAGTGGCCGAGTTCATTAATTTGATGTAGGGTAACATGTCCATGCAGGAGTATGCACTGGAGTTCACCCAATTATCCAAGTATGCTCCAAAGTTGGTGGCGGATCAGAAGGCTCGGGTGAGTCATTTTGTGCATGGGGTGGCGGATTACTTGGACAAGGATTGTAGGATCTCCATGCTTCATTGAGATATTGACTTTCCCCGTATTGTATTTCATGCGCAGTAGATAGAGTCGGTCTACTAGAGATAGAGGGAGGCCAAGTGAGCCAGGACCGATAGCTATGGGGTTTCTCAGGCTAGGTCAGGAGCTGGACAGCGTCAGCAGTCCCAGCATAGGTCTATCGCTCCAGCTCCATCATGACCATCACTCCATCTAGGTTTAAAGGGGATCAGAGGAGCAAGTCTTCAGGCTCAAGGGATTAGGGTAGCATGCAGGTGGAGTGCACCTTTCTAGCATGTGCGAAGTGCGGCAAGAATCATCCTGGGAGGTGCTTAGTTGGTTCAGATGCGTGCTTCGGGTGTGGCCAATCCAGGCACAGACTTAGAGACTTCCCCTCAACCAGATCAAGGGTCGGTGGGACCCGTTTGATAGCATACAGTTCTACCACTCCAGCAGCACGTCCCCCTCAGCAGGGTGCCCCTGCTAGTTCAGCCGACGATCAGCGCCAAAACATGTTTTATGCTCAGTACCTCGCCAGGAGTAAGAGGCTTCCCCAAATGTGGTCACTGGTATGTTGCAAGTCGTCAATATTGATGCTTATGCCTTGTTAGATCCAGGAGATACTTTGTCTTCTATAACCCCTTATATTGCTAGTAGTCTTTGAGTTAGCCCTGAAACCCTATCAGAACCGTTCTCAGTCTCTACTCCGTTTGGTGATTCGGTTGTAGCTAGGTAGGTGTATAGAGGTTGCACCATCACAGTGTTGCATAAGGTTACCTCCACAGTCTTAGTAGAGTAGCTATGACCGACTTTGACATCATTTTGGGCATGGATTGGTTGTTTGCATATTATGCTTTGATTAATTGTAGAACCCGATCAGTAGAGTTCAGGTTTCCGGGTGAGCCGGTCTTGGAGTGGAAGGGTAAGTCAGTTGTTCCATCCGGTCGGTTTATATCATATATTAAGGCCTAGAAAATGATTTCTAATGGATGCATATATCACCTAGTTAGGGTTAAGGATGTCGAGTCAAAGACCCCGACTATCCAGTCAGTTCCAGTGGTGTGTGAGTACCCGGAGGTTTTTCCCGATGATTTGTCGGGTGTTCCTCTAGAGAGGGAAATTGATTCCGGCATTGATCTCTTACCCGATACGCAACCCATCTCTATTCCTCCCTACAGGATGGCTCCAACCGAGCTAAAGGAGTTGAAGGATCAATTGAAGGACCTGCTAGATAAGGGCTTTATAAGACCAAGCAAGTCTCCATGGGGTGCACCAGTGTTATTTGTCTGAAAGAAAGATGGTTCCCTTCGCATGTGTATTGATTACCGGCAATTGAACAAGGTCACCATCAAGAATAGGTACCCCTTACCTAGGATCAATGACTTGTTTGACCAGCTTCAAGGTGCCAAATTCTTTTCCAAGATAGATCTCAGGTCCGGGTATCACCAGCTCAGGGTTCGGGAGAGTGACATCTCGTAAACCACTTTCAGGACTCGGTATGGTCACTACGAATTTGTTGTTATGTCTTTTGGACTAACCAATGCCCCTGCAACTTTCATAGACTTGATGAATAGGGTGTTCAAGAAATATCTAGACATGTTCGTGATCATGTTAATCGATGATATCCTTATATACTCTCGGAGCGAGGAGGATCATGCTGCTCACTTGAGAGTAGTGCTTCAAACCCTCAAGGATCGTCAATTGTATGCTAAGTTCAGCAAATGTGAATTTTGGCTGGACTCCGTGGCATTATTGGGCCATTTGGTGTCGAGTGAGGGCATAAGGGTGGACTCTTAGAAAATCGAGGCGGTTAAGAATTCGCGTAGACCGGTGAATCCTTTAGAAATTCGGAGTTTCTTGGGCCTAGCAGGCTACTACCAAAGATTCGTACAGGGTTATTCATCAATTGCAGTACCATTGACTAGGTTGACCCAAAAAAAGATAAAGTTCCAGTGGTCGGAGGCTTGTGAGAAAAGCTTCCAAAAGTTGAAGACTTGACTCACTTCATCACCAGTGTTGACCCTACACGAGGGTACCAATGATTTTGTAGTATATTGCGATGCTTTGAGAATTGGACTTGGGTGTGTGTTGATGTAGCATGGGAAAGTGATAGTGTATGCCTCAAGATAGTTGAAAATCCATGATAAGAATTACCTGACCCATGATCTTGAGTGGCCGCGGTGGTGTTCACTTTGAAGATATGGCGACATTACTTGCATGGGGTCCACGTGGATGTGTTTACGGACCACAAGAGCTTATAGTATGTGTTCACGTAGAAAGATATCAATCTTCGACAATGGAGGTGGTTGGAGCTACTTAAGGACTACGATATGAGTGTTCTTTACCACTCAGGTAAGGATAATGTGGTGGCGGACACACTTAGTAGGCTCTATATGGAGAGTGTGTCCCACATGGATGAGGGAAAGAAGGAGTTGGTGAAAGATGTCCATCGACTGGCAAGGTTGAGAGTTAGGTTGGTAGACTCAACCGATGGCGGCATTTTTGTGCAAAACAGATCAGAATCGTCCCTTGTGGTGGATGTGAAAGCTAGGCAAGATGAGGATCCGATGTTGGTAAAGCTGAAGGAAGTCGTTCAGAGTCAAAGGGTGGAGGTTTTGTCCCAAGGGGGAGATGGGGTGCTACAGTACTAGGGTCGTCTGTGTATTCCAGACATAGGTGATTTGAAGGGACGGGTATTGCATGAGGCACATGGGTCTAGGTATTTCATCCATCCGAGTGCCACCAAAATGTATCATGATTTGCGGGAAATATATTAGTGGAACGACATGAAGAAGGATATTGCAGAATTCGTAGCCAAGTGGCTGAACTGTCAGCAAGTGAAAGTCGAGCATCAAAGGCTGAGAGGCGTACTTCAGGATATTAGCATTCCTACTTGGAAGTGGGAAGAGATTAACATAGATTTCACTACAGGCCTACCTCATACTCACCGATACTATGATTTCATTTCGGTGGTGGTCGACAAGTTAACCAAGGCTGCACACTTCCTACCAGTCAAAACCACAGATTCAGCGGATGATTTTGCCAAATTATATATTCGGGAGTTGGTTCAACTTCATGGAGTGCCCTTTTCTATTATTTTAGATCGAGGTACTCAGTTTACCTCTCAGTTTTGGCAGTCTTTTCAAAAAGGGCTTGGGACTCAAGTTAAGCTCAGCACAGCCTTTCATCCGCAAACGGATGGCCAAGCCGAATGAACAATACAGACTCCCGAGGATATGTTGAGATCATGTGTGATGGATTTCAAAGGTAGCTGGGATGATCATTTTCCCTTGATCGAGTTTGTTTATAATAACAACTATCACTCTACTATCCAAATGGCACTGTTCGAGGCTCTTTACGGGCGAAGGTATAGATCGCCCATCCGATGGTTTGAGGTTGGTGAGGTAGCTATTATAGGACCTGATTTTGTTCATGAGGCCATGGTGAAAGTTCAGATGATAAGGGACAGGCTAAAAACTACTCAGAGTCATCAAAAGTCATATGTGGATGTGAGAAGAAGAGATTTGGAGTTTGAGTTCGGGGCCTAGGTTCTGCCCCGAATCTCATATACTACGTGCAACCATAGGTATGTTGGGACCTCCTATGGGACTGTCCCCGGCCCAAATGGCCCTTTTCATGGTGATATCACACTTTTATTGTTCTACCCTTGGCAAGGTACGAACACCTTCCCGACTAGGGTTACAAGTCGGGCTTCATGTGTGCTCATATGGGGTATGTCGGTTAAGAGAATCTCTCACTATTCCTCATGATTTATGCATGTTTATGATTATGTATATTTGCTCAAGTCATGTTAAATAAAGTTTTTTTTCCTTATGATTAAGATTATGATTGTATCACGAATGTTTTGAAAACCTTAAGCCTTATTTTATGGTACGATATTTATGATATAAGCATGATGTCCCACTCCTATGATCATTTATGAGATTTTATATATTTTTAAATGTCCATATTACTTACCTTGCATACTCAGTACATTCTAAGTACTAACCACATACTTTCTATGTTGTATCGTTTAATGATACAGGACCCGGCTCTCAGGCTCACCCTCCTCAGTAGTGTTTCAGATATTGCTATCAGCTTACTTGGTGAGTCCTCATGTTCCGAGGGCCATATACTTATATTCTATGCTTTTCTTTCAGTTTCAGAAATGTTGGGTTAGTTGGGGAGTTGTCCCGTCAACCCGTCTTTCACGATTGGAGGCTTTTCAGACTAACAGTTGTATTCAGCTGTCGTGTATGGATTATTTATTGTCCTTTATCCATATTTATGACATGTTTACGTTTTCACATGTTAATTCTTCCACTTATGTGATGGTATTAGATGTATGCTCATACCATGGGTTGACTTGGGGTCTCTCGGGGCTCCTTGTCCCGTATCTACGATCCGGATGTACGTTTGGGTCATGACAATGAAGCCTTAGGTTAGCATGAAAGTACTTGGGAATTTAACTAATGAATGTGTGGAGCTGCAAAAAAATTTGCTGTAGAGTAGTTCTGCAAGTTGTAAATTGATCCGTGAATAAAAGAAAAGTATTTTAGGTCACTGGATAGACCTATGAAACAATATGCAAATCATAGATAGATTCTACGAACCATAAATTTATGTAAGGAGGAGTGCCTTGTGTTTGAATTACCGTTTAAGGATTTGTGGGGAATCCACGAACCAAAAATTCAATTTATAAAGCATAAGACACCATAGTTGGTGGAAGTCCCATTTTCTTAAGCTACTGTTTAGACCTACAAAACTCACCTATGAATGATAGATTGATTATACGAGCAGTACTTTTGCCCTGCAGAATGGAACTTCAAAAAATGTTCAAGGCTGAGTCAACACATGAACCAATCTATGAATCACAAATTCATTCTATGAATTGTATCTAACCATCATAAGTGGAGATCAAGATATTTTGAGCTACTGGATAAGAGTTACGAAGTGACATACGAACAGTATATTTGATTTATGATCTGTACCATACCACAATAGATGAAGATTTAGAGGGTTGATTTTCTCCAGTCCAACATACAAAATGATTCATGGACCGTAGATTGAATCTATGGTCTGTAACAATGCCCTAGTACCGTATGTCAGACTTTTTTCACTGTTCCTATATATTACTTCTACCCAATTTTCATACTTATTTTCTTCACTTCCAACTTGTGGAACCAACCTCCCTCCCTTCCTCCAACCCTTCAATATTAGGTAAGCCCCCTTTCAAGCTAATTTCTTGGGGAGAATTTTACATGCAAGCTAGGATTACTTAAATTCTAGCTTCTCTCCTCCTAAGATTTCAAGGAAAACCCATTTCTAGCTCAAGAGGACATGGCATCCCTTCCCCCAAGCATGGGTAGTGTGTTCTTCTCTTGCTCTAAGAGAAATTAAGGTATGTAATGAAATAATCCTTTTTTTCAGTCATACGAAATCTTAATTTTCTTAGTCTATTGTTGACTCAAGATTGTTCAAGCCATAGTGTTAGTTCTACCCATGTAAATATCAATTTTAAGTGAATTGTTGTAACCCATTCTACAATGACTACTTAAAAATCTTGCTTCATATGAAAATCATTATCCTCATGTTGTTAATCCTTGAAATTCATGATATTATAGTGTTGTTCGCTTGTCAAACATATATAACTCTTATTATGTTAAACTAGTTGCAACGTATATTTCCTATCAAGAATTCGTACAAAAGAAAACCCTCTCTTGAGCTAAAGTTTGGTTCCTTCATTGGAGCCTTCCTAAAATATAGTTATGAAAACCTAGTTGTTCCTAATTTCTAAATCATACTCAAGCTTACTAGAGCCCATGCTGAAAATTGATTAACGTTTCCTTGTAAATAAGAAATTCTTGAGTTCTTGCCTAAGAAGCTAGTGATTTATGGTCAAGTTCATGAGTTTAGTACATATTTTCATAGAATATCATTATGCGTAGCATAGAATTTATGCATTTTGGATGGGAAGATTATGGACCTCATGTTTCTTCAATTACTATATTATTACCACGGAACCTTATTTCAGTTGTGTACGAAGTTTACCATCGAGCTTGGCTGATAGGAAGCGCATATACACGTCGGCGTATTTTTAGTTGAATTTCATATGATTGTTAGTTTTCTCATTTAAGAGTTTTGTTATTTTTTAGTTAAGATAAGTTATCCACCTCAGTGGCACTTATAGTTTAAGTTGTATCTCTCTCTCTCTCTCTGTCTCTCTCTTTCCTCTATTGCAGTTGCTATCATGATTTTTTCTTTTGACCTTACATGCTTGTACATATTATCCGTGCTGACATCTTTTTTTCTTGTGGATGATGCATTCGTGTTGTAGGAGTAGATAGAGGCCCCAATCGACCTCTATAATAGAATTTAGCCAGTCTCCACTTTTGGTTGGTAAACTCCCTTCATTCTAGGGTCATTGGGTTATCTATTGGTTTTTCATGATCTTAGTTTTGTGTATGGTTGATACATCAGTCACTAGTACTCTTAGAAGCCTTATGGACATGTTACTTTGTGGGTTGCATCTCATCTTTTGTGTGTGTCCTTGTTGCCCTTGTGTATATTCAGTTGTTTCCTAGTCAGCATTATTGCTTCTGTCTATTAGTTGTGCAGTGGCCTTGGGGCTTTCCTCTGTATTTCAATATTATTTATGTGACCTTACCGGTCGAAAATTATTTGTTGTTTAAAAATGTTGCATAGTGGCCTTGTGGGCCCAACTGCTATCTCCTAGTTGAGTGTCTTTAGCTAGCTCGGTCTAGTGACACACCGAGTGTCAGTTATGCGTCCTTGGTGTGGGGCTTGACAAACTTGTATCATAGCAATGTCGAGTCTGAGGGAGTCCATAAACCGTGTCTAGTAGAGCCTTTTTTACGAGTATGTCGTGCACCATACTTATAATCAGGAGGCTATAGTACATTTAGGAACTGTTTCA
>JACEIK010017204.1:0-13161 GCA_018107945.1 Datura stramonium
ACAATCTATATACCCCTACCCAGGTCAAAACCATCCAAAAGTAAATCACTCCACTCGCCTACTAACTACGAGCACCTCCACCGGCCCCCTAGGTATGCAGTTTGGGCTCTCTGGGCCACTGACTATAATTGTATCTGAGTTCGGAGGACTCCTGTAATTGTAAACTGTAATCTGTATCTGTATTTGTATCTGTGATCTGCCCCCAGGGTGCAACCGCTCGACAGGATAAGCTATAATGCTATGCTGATCAACATGATATGGGGAATGCTGCATCCCATCTTCGTCCTACTGCGGACGGCATGCCACTCCTTGGAGTGACGTATCTTCACCCTCTTGCGGGCGATTCGACACAGCTATTAACCTCGGGGCGGCAAGGAAGCTCTAAGGGTGCCCTCGTAGAACAAACAGGTCTCAACAAACAATAATCACGTATTGCAAGCATGTTCAATCTGAAAATACTATCCGTATATGATATGGGGAATGCTGCATCCCATCTTCGTCCTACTGTGGACGGTATGCCACTCCTTGAGTGACGTATCTTCACCCTTCTTGCGGGCGATTCGACACAAATCTATTAACCTCGGGCTGCAAGGAAGTCGGGGCGCCCCCTCGTAGAACAAACAGGTCTCAACAAACAATAATCACGTATTGCAAGCATGTTCAATCTGAAAATACTATCCGTATTTTGATCTCTTATTCTGAACTCTTTTCTCCATTAAACCGATTCTCATACCGAGCCATACCGTATTTGAAATATTATCCGATTGTCTCGTATTGCTTTACTAACTTTTATTCTGAATACAAATAATTAATATAAAACATGCCTGCTAAATTCATACTGACTCAATTCTCGACTTCTAGGTTCCTTCTTATAGACTTTACTTTGTTTACTATACTGGGATTGCTATCTTGCCGAAGAACTAGCTTCTCTTACATACCTTTGTTTCTCGATTTCCAACCAATCAAGGTAGCTCGATCAGTATTTCCTCTATTTCTCCCAAATGCATCCATATATATACCAATTAGGACTAAATACATTAATATTCTGTAAGAAAATATCACTTTTAATATATATATAACCCAAACTTTGGCTTATTGAAAAACAGCTCTAAAAACTCCTGCTATTTCGAAAAGCACGTAAGGGAGAAATGCTTACTAGGGCTAGGAGCACACACTAATTTGGAGCACCCTCACTTACCTTAGCTCGGTAGGCACGACGGTTCGCCGCCGAATTTCACGAAACCAACTTCGTAGGAATGCTCTCTACATCTTTATACTTCGGTATTCGGAGTTAATTTGAGTTTGGACCGTGTTTGATGGCATAATAGGATCTAATATTTAGAAAAAAATCCCCTCATTCTCCCTGTCTCTATGTTTCCGCTTGAAATTATAAGTCATATGAAGCAAAAATCATGGAGGGGTTTATATACTTGGGCCTCGGACGCTGTGACCTCCGTGGCATGGCGCCACCGCGGAGGCCCTCCCCGGTACCGCGCACTGAGGGTTCGCCTCTGCTCCTCCCATGATGGTCTGGATGTGATGCCTGTCCGTAGCCTTCCCGGGTTTTCTAGCATGTATGGCATTCTAAACTCTTAACAAACATGCGAGTAGGCCACTTACCTGTTGAGAATTTACGAGGTGTAACATGAATTACTAGGAGAAAGAAAAATTGAGGAAAACAAAAACAGAATTGAAAAAGCTTACTGTCCATGTGAACCGCTGCAGCAATCATATGGACGCGTTAGAGATCCGCGTAGAAGCGGTCACTATGACAGGCTTAATCAGTTGGTAAAAAAGTTCTCACACAGCCAGACATCTTCTTCTCCTCGGCAAAACCTCGACCCAAAATAAACTACAGATCGAGCTAAGGCATACACAAGCATATACCCCACTCAACCATTGTTCAGCCCAATAGTACTCGGATTCACAAACCTGAGTGCCTATAGCCGAACCAACACTTTATCCAAGCCCCTAGTTCTAAAACTATGATTAGATTATATCCAATAGTCTAAATTAGTACTCAAATCAATGATGCGAACTACATTGAACATAGAATAGAACTTTCAGAAAAAAAAAAAAAATAAAATAAAATAATGCAACAATAAATTCAAAAAATGTACAATGTTAAGGATGCTTAGTATGAAGGAAAATGTTTTATGAAAAATATTTTCCAAGAAAATACTTTCTAGAAAAATAAGTTGTTTCTTACTTAGTTTCTGTGTCTAATATGTAAGTAAAAATATTATCCTAAACATATTTGTATATATCTAAGATAAAACTATGAGGGTGAAGGTTAGTGGGGTTGGGGGAGGGGGTTGGGTTGGGTTGAAGGGAGATATTAATGTGACTTGATTTTGCTATATTATTAAGGAAATCATTTTTCTTATTTTCGAAGGACTTATTTTCCTAAAAATAATATTTTTCAAACTTTTGACCAACTGAACAATAAATAAAAATAGGAAAATATTTCTTACATGAGTTTCACAAATTTTGCTTTCTTGACTTTCTAAACTTCAAAGCCCAAAAGATGACCACCTCAATATATAAATATCTTAAAAGATACCTAAAAAAAATGAATGTACTGCCAATTTAAAGAAGTTACTACAATTGCTAACAATATTTTACAACATAATGGTAGACAATTATTAATTTTGTTCAAACAATTGTTTAATATAATAGCTTAACCAGCTGCCTGAATCAGCTCCATACTTAATAAGTGTTCTGCTCTTGCTCCTGCTGTCATAACTTACCACACCAAAAACTAACAAATATATCATCACTAGGTATTTTTCTCTCTGGTATCATATAACAATAATCAAATGAGAAACTCACATTAGGAAATATCACTGCAAATAATCGGTAAATAAAAAAGAAATGAGAATAATTGTAAATGCTAATTGAATGAGATGAATTACTTTAACATAAAAAATAAATTATTATTGAATCATTAAATTTGATGTATTTGTTAATAAATAATATATATATATATATATGTGTGTATATATATATATATATATTTGAATTTAGGGAGTATTACATAATTTTTCATTTGTGATAATATAGCTTCAACTTTAATACAATATTCCTCAATTGTTTGAACTACAAATTCAGGATTTTATGCCCTCTTTGAAATTATCGGATGTTCAAATTGATTATTAATCAAACTCTACATAAAAATAATTAGAGATATTAAGTCTAACAAATCAAAATTAACTACTATAATAAAAAAAAAAAAGGATATTAAATAAACAAAAATGAGTTCAAACAAGATAGAAATAGTGACAAATTAGATTTGACCTTTTTCAACATTTGATTAAGAAGTGCTAGTGGTATTTCTTTCAAAATTCTCAATGTCATTTCAAACTCAAAAGATCAAGCACAAATAGAATAAAGAAAATAATTATATCGTAGAGAAAGTTAGAATTTTTAAATTTTATATTTTTTATATTGTTTGTTTTTTGTTTTTGGGGTTTTTTTTTTTTTATGAATTTTGAGTTTTTTTAATTTTTTATTGGTTTTTTTATATTTTTTCTTCTCATACTCCGTAGATCAAAGCTTAAAGTAGAAATAAAGACTCAACTCATCAATAAAGTGTTCTTCTCCCGAGTGAGATGCTTAATTTTTTAAATATTTAATTTTAATTAAATTACATGTTTTTTTTTTTGTTTTTCTAATTTTTTAAAAAATAATTACATATTTATAGATTTCATCGTACAATAGAAAAATATTTTAAAAATGCCACATTTTTCTTCAAGTTTAATTCTTATGTGATTTTCCATTGACTAATTTGTTTAGTTTACACAAGGATTCTGAGTTCAAATTATTCAAATAAGGGAAATTAGTGATAGTCTTTTTTTTTTAAATAAATCTCATTATATGAATAATTACAAATTATTACTTTACATGTTATATATTTTTTATGATATACAATTTCACATATTTAATTTTCAATTATATGTGTGTGTGTTATATATATGTATATAATGAAGGGCAACTAGAGGATCATTAAAACAAAATTGTTAGCATATTTAGCAATCACAAGTTTTGTCACGTTAATCTTTAAATTGAACTCATAAATGCACAATCACACGTTATTTTAAATTAATATTAAAGAAAAACAAATTCAAAATCTAATCCACCCCAATAAGGATTAATTTAAAAATTGATTTAATTCATTTTGGGATTCAAATCTATATTCTAGAATAATTTATATCATTATAATCTTCTATGACGATGCAGTGAGACATTATACAAAAAATTATGTTCTTGGTTATTGTTTCTTTCTTGTTAGATTACGAATTGGACTAGTATAAATTACAAAAACATCGTGACTACTGCTAAAATATTGGAAAATAATTGTGATATGTTGTTTCTTATAGCCGAGTTTGATCGGAGCATGAAGGGATTGTCGATATTTGCCTTTGTGACAAACACTCCTGCAATGAGTTCACGATTTCCAAGGTTACTTATCTACCCCACATAAATTTTTAAGAGATGTTTAATGATGTGTGAGAAATTCACAACTTTAATACGTTGCAAAAGAACTCAAGGAGAGTTGAATTCGTTAACAATATTTTGAGTTTTGAGAGGAAGAGGTATGAAGTATTAGCTTCAGGTGGAGGACTTGAGGTTCATTCATTTCTTGACATGTGTCCATTTGTACAGTAAGATTTTTTTGTAAGTTCTGTAATTTATTGCATTAACCATTGTTATAACGTTTATCACGAAATTTGTATTCTAGAATGAATTTTAAGAAATCGCTTTTGTCCATACTCGATCTAACTCAACATGTAAACTTCTCAAACATATGCAAAGATTTTTTATTTTAAGAAATTCTTCATCTCATTAATACCAATAGCTAGGTTCCTTGTCAATGGATGATGATCATCACATTCAATTTAAAAACAATGATCAATGCCTTTAGTAAAATTCATATGTGTTGTGTGTAATATATATTCACGAAATAAATAAATGAAATGTGAATTCTTTCTATATAATATGGTTGGGAGGGAGAAAATGATATGAAAATGACATATAGAAGATAAATAAATTTAATACCTTAGATGATATGTCATATCATCATATTCCAATTCAAATTTGAGTGAATTGAATGAAAATAACAAAAAAGTGAAAAGAATCAAAAATGAAAATCTGCCAAAAAACTATGACGCGCCAAATCATCTTCTTATATACTCACAATTATAATATATATAGATTTAGAAAAGTAATAGTACTGCCGTAGCTTTTTAGTTTTACATACTTGAAGACTCTAAATTTCAGCTGTAGCAGTAGCTAAGACCCTGTATTCAACATCAGCATTGTTAGTGATCAGAACCACTTTTTGTTTCTGAACGACCAAGAGACCAAGTCATCCCAAACATACAATAGCCATTTATATTAAGTTGAGCAGAGGGTCTTAAAAGATGCTCGAGATGAAAGTAGAGAAATTTGCTGTAACTATTAAATCATCAACAAAGATGTGAATGTGCTAGTAATCATGTTCTCAAGTGCCTTTGAGATAAACTCAATCAACGCTATGCTCAATCATTCTAACCAAGCCTATGGTGCTTGTTTCAGTCTATGAAGTGCCTTGTGTAACCTGCAGACATGAATCAGAAATTTCGGATTATTAAAGCCTGTTGGTTGAGTTAGAAAGTAAAACACTGATACACTGAAGGAAGAAGAAACAAGTTTGAACCTCAGAATAAAGAAAAGAGATTTATTAATATTACATATACAAACTAATACATATTCATAGTTGTCTAACTAGAAATAAAATTCTAACTAATAAATCAAAGATTTTTTTAAAAAAAAAAAAAAGCAGGAGAGAGAGAGAATAATACACATATAAATAGGTTAAAATTCATTAATTTTATAACAAATTGAATATATTAGGAATGATTTGTCACACCTCAAATCAGCACTCGGCACCATACCACCGACCGAGAAAGATAACTATAATTCAGTTGTAACATGACATTAATATAGAATAAAATGAACTGATAAGGTCACAACAACAGAATAACATTAAAGATAGGGTCGGTGAGGCCACAACTCACAATATCGTAAAACAACATGTCTACGAGGGTGCAACACAACTATATACGCAAAAGGCCGATAAGTCCATAAAAAGTAATTTCACACCACAACACTGGTCCACAAACCCATCAAACAATAGTACTACCGATGGTCAGGATAGGTTCCCCGGCCTACCCATAAATTTGTACACAAAACTCATGAATATACAAAACTAGAGTCTAGATAACCGCTCCTAAGGAGAGGAGCATACCAACTCGATAATCTCCTATCATAGAGGATGGTTAGGACCTCATCTACACCTTTGACATGAATGCAATGTCCTCAGGTGAAGGACATTAATACAAATAGTATGTACCGGCATGTAAGGCTGAAAAGTAATAGTCAAGAAACAATAATCATAAAGATAACTGAGTTAATAGATGACAAAATATAGGAGGGCGTAGGTAACTTGAAACTACAACCAAACTGTATTTCACCTATGTAGGAAAACATTCTTGACGCAGTAATTGACGAAGAAGCTTGACTAACGGACTATAGGTGTAATGATAATCACGAGAGTTCGTTGACTTTTAGCAAAGTGTTAAAAATATCAATTACCCAAGTTCATCCCTTTTATTACTAATCATTCGATTTCTTTTTACTTGTCCCTCGTACAAAAAATAGATTTTTTTAGTTGTTCATTTTAACAAATTATGAAATTTTTTTTCTTCTTCCAATATTACCCTTGTCATTAACTAATTACATAAATTACTAGTCAAATTTAGATTTTTAAAATATTATAAACTAAACCCATAAAAATAATCAAAGTAGCCTTTTAGAGGATGACTATGAACACATAAATAGATATCAAGGAGAGAAAACACCTCCTCGCAATTTGAATCAACATGATAATTCAAATGCTTCAATTGTCATCAAGGGCATAAAGCTTGGGATGCCCTTCAAGCAGTCAAAATTTCAACTTAGAGGATGAGAATTAACACGTAAATAGATATCTAGGTATGATTTATGATATTGCAAGCGTAGAATTTGTGGATCAAAATTTCTTGCACATTCTATTGCAGCGTTTCTTGGGATTTACCTTTGAATTATACCCATAAAATTCCCCAAGAGAATCTTTTCTTTTTAGAGAATTTTTTATCAAAATATTTTAATTTTATCAATTCACTTTAAACTTATTGAAATGGGTAATATTTTGAAGAGGTCTACCTCACCATTTCATAAAAATAAGACATTACATATAACATGATTTTTCCTATGAGAAGTAAAAAAAATACATATAACTATTTTTTTTAAATGAAAGTTAAAAGGAACATATAACTGCTAATCGGAGTTTAATTGAATATCTTCACATTCATTAAAATGACAATAATAACATGAGTAGATGAACAATGAGCAACAAACTTAATTATAACTAGGAAATACTATTAAAAGACAAGATGCCAAAACAGGTGATGAAATAATATAAAGTATTACATGCTAAATCAACATCATAAAGTTGTCTATATGTTCTCATCTCCGACATTATTGTCATTAGCACCAATTTCATTTGCAATATTTTCATTGAGTTGTTAAGCCTTCCATCAAGTTTAGCCTTCTTAATGTTAAATAACTTCAATAAGCCTTTAATTTCTCTAACATCAAGACCATTGAAACTTTTCTTGCCTGAACAAGTTGTTTGAAGAGGATCTCCATTTGCTTCTCCTCAATCATTTGCTCTAATTTCCCGATATAGTTTTCCCGATCATTCACTATATGTTGAAGGTAGGTGTCATGTTCAACTAACTTTTGTTGTCTTTTTTCCTCTGGACAAGCTAAATAATCATTTACTATTTCATTAGCCTTGGTTAAAGACGGCCAAGCAAAAACATCGGGCTTCTCCAGAATAAAGAAATTATACCTATCAAGCATCACATAAAATACAACTCATTTGCTTTCTTACATAGTGATGCTAATCTTTATCAAGAAATATTTTTTTCTTTTCCACATCGAGATTGTAGTGGTCCAACTTACCCCCTCTTTCCAGTCATATGTTGTTACACAAAAAGAAAAAGAATAGAATATGAATGAGTATCTATCTATGAATATAAAATAGAGTGTTTGGCTTATATATATATAGATGCATGATAGGAACAATATAATTATATAATTAAAATTTAATTGATATAATCTGATCAACTTTGAAAATTAACTGATTCCATAATCTAGTATTTAAGTTACTTATTAATTACTATCTTATAGATGTAATTAAAATCCTAAAACTCCATATTGAAGTTGAGATTCAATAATTATAATCATTATACTAGATGAGCTTATGGAAGATTAATATTAGTTTAGTTATAATGTTACCATTTTAGAATTCTAAGTTGTTACATAAAGTCCAAAAGGATATAAATTTTAATGTGTTATCATGTACAAAAATAAATAATTATGCCACTTAAATATAATTATTCTATAGTCCATGAGATTCGGCTAAAAACTAGCTTAAACATTGGAGGTGACATTTATTTGAGATATTGGAGCTATTAATATATGTATACATTAAATTTGTATATAATGTAATATTGTAATTTGGTTGGTCTTCGTAAAATTATGGTTGCCACATAATTAATGCAATATTTAATTGACGCTATTAAATGCATAATACTCATATTAAATTTTGTGTGTATGTATTGGGAATCTCATTGGTCTTCACGTAGTAAAATCATGGTTGCCGCATAATTAATGCAATATTTAATTGACGGTATTAAATACATTATACTCATATTAAATTATGTGTGTGTGTGTGTATATAGTGGAATAAAATATAAGACGAGAATATAGATGTATTAGCAATATAGAGTTTAAACTATGTTTGATGTGTTGATTTTGTGAAGATGTTAGTACGAAGTGTTGTTATATAATGGTGACTTTTTATCCCATGTTAGTGCTAATAAAATGAGGATGGAGTGAATGTTAGGAAATTTGGCACCAATTGGAACCTCGAAACTTAATGTTTGTCAAATTGTAAATATAGACATATGTAGTAGTTTTGGCTATATATATTTAGTTTTGTTGTACAAAAAATCATTAATTGAAGAATATCAAATTTGTATATGGTCTCAAAGAGGCTCCAAGAACTTAATATTTCAAGTTTTAACTAATTTCTCATTACGCATGTTTCATCAATTTCTCTCTATTTTATCTATAACAATTTTTGCAATGCTTTGAAGAAAGTAGAGATTTATAGTGTAGACCAATAATTTTCATCCTCTATGAGTTTATACACCATTTGAATTTTAAATTGTCCTCTAGGTTAATTTTGATATTTATTTCATTTTAATAGGTTTCATTTATAAAAAAACTTAAAAGAAATAGACATACTTAGACATAAGTTTGGTTTTGTTTTTCAAAACAAAGAGAACATGAAAAATGTATTTTTTTAATTTAGGTAGTAATTTTTATGAGTGAGCAACAATTTATTTTGGTCTAATTATATAAAATTTTCTTAATATTTTCTCGTCTTTCACTCAAAATCATTTAACCTCTAAAATTAAAATATTCTCTATGAGAGTTTAAAAAGAGGTGTGACATGCAATGCGAATCCTAAAGAGCACATTGAAAGAATAACAGCTCTGAGTTGCAGAGTTGTAAAAAATTAAGAGAGAGATGATCTCCTTATTTGCGCCTTCGTAAAGAAGAAGAAGAAAATTCATATCTAAAACCATAAATAATAATAATAGAATAAAAATATTATAAAATGATTCTTCTTATAATATCAATACATTCAGAATAAAATCAATTCATCTAGTACATCAAAAAGGAAAGACCATGATATTGTGTCATAGAGTTTATTCATGTGAAGTTTAATCACAATCTTACTCCTTTGGTTTGATTTACAAATGTCACGAACAATTCCTTGAAAAAGCATCACATTACCATGATTAATCTCCTAGAAACAACTTCTAGTAAGCATATGATTTAACCTTCTAGCTGCAAATTTGGATACAATCTTATTTGTGCAGTATTTGAGGCTTATAAGTCTCGAATTCTGCCGAGTTTGGAGAAGGATCGAACTCCACTTTGATAAATGCAAAAATCAAGTCTTATTGGTTTGAAGTTGTTGAGTTTGGAGAAGGATTGGATTTGATAAATACAAAATCACACATTTTGTGCAGTTAATTTAAATTAATATGATCAATCAATTCAAAACCTAATTCATCTCCATACACGATTAATTTAAAATTTAATTTATTCATATTTTGGGATTTAAACCACATTCCTATAGGATTATGACTTTGATATATCATTATAAGAATAACATCTCCTCTTCCAAATACCCTACCAACTCATGACGAATTAACTTAAAAAGAAGCATTTCATATATAGGCATCGTATAAATGAGCCTAATCTTGTTTACAAAGAGCTCTGCCCAATTTCCATCAATAATATATCACGCATGTATGTTACAGGTTTGCAATCAAAGCGAATCAATGATTTTTTAAAACCAACAAATTGGTATAAGTTTGATCTCAATTAAATCATATCCAACTTTCATGAAACTATTTGATTTTCCACTTAAGGTTGATGTTTTTGTAAAGCATTGTTCCTCAATATTAACTCACGTTAAATCCTAGATCACAAGACTGTAACAACCTTTGGATTCGATCCTTACTAGTTATGATAATATCTTCTCAGAGATGTTGCAAGGGACATTATATCAAAACTTATGTTCTTGGTGAATGTTCCTTCATTGTTAGATTAAGAGCTAAACTGGATCGATGAACTAAAAATATCATGACTACTACCAAAATATTGGAAAATAATCGCGAAACGTTATTTTTCAATATACTGAGTTTGCTATGCATCATGAAGATTGTCCGTCTGCCTTGCGGATAAGCAATCGATGTATGAGGCTCCAGATTGCCAAGGTTACTTATCTACCCTATCGTACTTGTCACAATCGCTCATTGATCATCCTACCATTACACATCTTTATGATTTGAGAGTAGTATAGTTGTGATATTGATTAAATAAGCTTCATTCTCTGTCATTCATGCATGTACACTAAATCATTTGGTTAGAGGGCTAAAGTAAGTAAATATTAGTAATGTAAAAATTACTACGCAATATCTTTTACCTAAATCTGAAGTGAATTCATACCAGTTGGCTAGGACTTAGTGATAATGTTGGAAAATGAGTTTGTGGATGAAAAATCCAACAATTACTTGGAAACCACTTGATAAGAAAATAATTAAATGCAATACTAATAAAGTACATATAGAGGAAACTAAAGAAGTGCATATGATTACCGTTTAAGAGAATATAGAAGAAACCTAGTATATGCTCAAGAGGAAGAAATACATGAAACAACCAATATGGAGGTAGAGGAAATTGCTATTAAGGAAGCAATACATCATTGCATTACTACATATGGAACTAGAAAAAGTAATAATTGAGACTAACTCGTTGTTTATGATCAAATGCTATCGTGAGTCTAGGAAATTCCATGGCAAATATCAGTTATCATAAGAGACATCAAAGCTCTTTTTTAGGTATGTCAAAATAGGAATTATAGCATACTTTTAGAGAAGGGAATAAACTAGTAGACTACATAGAAAATCTAGCCTTTGAGATAGAAGGAAGAAAATGTTTTTCACTTTCTAGAGCTACCTACTAAAGGCTAGAAAGATAACTAACATAGAGAAAATGTTGATGCCAACTTGAGAATAAGAGAAAAAGAAATCAAATAGCACAACAACAGGGAAGGAGAGACGAGCACATCACATGAGCAGTATGTATGGTGTAAAATAAAAACATAAACATAGAATCTACCTTATGAATAAAGATTAAATAGGAGGTTCGAGAAATTCAACAATTTAAGGAGAATTACATAATACTTCAATTCTTATATTGAATGATTAACATGTCAACAGTACCAGAGGTCGAACAGATTCAGACCTAGCATACCCTTAACATGCAAGCTTGAAAAGAAAGGCACATAGATAAGAGAACCGATCGATAAGAGATACAATACAAAGGCCGAGGTAAGTGGCACAAGGATAATAGAAAACAGATAAATTGTAACAATCGGATAGGGTCATAGTGATTAAAAAGGGGCACCTCGGCAACCTTTGACGCTGGGAATTTAAAAGTTTATGTGACTAATGATAGTTTTGGTAGGGATGATGAAAAATATTCATTGCATAAAGATTAAAAGGGAATAATTAAAAATATTCGTGGTTCTAGTGAGGACTGCCATAGTAGACATTTTTCCATAGAGAGACTGCTGCAGCGGAGCACACATTAGTGTAGTGGAATGCACATATCAGAACATCGTATTTTTCCCATTTCAAAAAAAAATTCGCATCCTATTGTAATAAGGTTTATTCATTAAAATGCCCTGGAAACAAATCCTAATTATTTTGGCAAGAAAAAGAAGAGGGTGACTAGAGAAGAAAAATTTTCTACCCTCCTTCCCTAAGTGGAATTTGTCAAGAAGTCGATTTGAAGTAAAAATAGAATCCCATCACTTCTTAGCACTAGCTTGGTGCCTAGGAAGGTTATGACTTATCTTTTTGTTTGACTATAATTAGTGAAACATATACATTTGTACTATTAACATACAATTGATGAGGGTAGAGGAATCATAAAACATGATGACGTGGTGAAAGGATTGTAGTGACGTAATTCATAAAATTTGAGAATTAATCTTAAGTATGAAACATGGGAAGAAGTGAAAAGGAACCTAGTCGATAACTAATATTACAAAGTGTATTCTGATGTGATGTCCTTGATGAAATATTCTGAGGTGATGTTTTTTGATAGCCTGTTTTGACGAAACGTGATGATAATTGATCGTGATTGTAAATTTTGGTGGCATGCTCATGGTATAATTCTGGGTGAATGATTGTAATAGTATGAATAAAGAGAAGAGGGAAAGTGATCACACTTAGTGAGAATATAAAAGTTTAATGATGAAAATTAATAATTGTTAACTAAAAACATAAGACTGGAGTATAACTTAACTAGCTTAAAAAGAATTTAAATTAAGGAGAGAATGAGTAATTGTGAGAAACCGTAGTAGTAGGGTGGAGTAAGTAAATTGGGACGGCATCAAAAGGATTATTATGCATTAATGAAATT
>JACEIK010017206.1:0-13140 GCA_018107945.1 Datura stramonium
CCAGAAGGGAGAAGTATTCACTTTAAGGCTAGGAGCACATTGACACTAATTTGGAGCAATTCCACTTACCTTAGTCCGGTAGCTCGACGATTTGTCGGTCCAATTTCGCAAAACTAAATCCGTAGGAATGCTCCCTGCTACTAAATACCTCAGTATCTAAGGTTAATTTGGATTTGGACTACGTTTGACGGCGTAACCGAGCGATATCTTATAACCCTCTTCGCACCCTCTCTGTTCTCTCTAACGTTCTGGAAATTATTTGAGATATGTTATGAAATAACCGAAGTGGAGGCTTTATATACTTGGGCCTGGTCAGGGCCAACGTGTCACGAAGCCAACGCGGAGGCCCCATCTCCATGACACGCTGCCATCGCGGAGGGGCTCTGCCCCGGCTCCTTCCGCAATGGTTCGACAGGTTTCCAGTCCGATCTTTTCCCGGGCCTTTTTCTAGCATGTATGGCTTTCAAATACGCTTAACCAACACGCGAATATGCCATCTATGTGTTGGGAATCTTACGGGGTGTAACATTTTATTAAGGGTATTTTCGACTTTTCCATTCTTTGAGACCCTAAACTACGTCGTTTTGTATATTTTTTGAGTGTGATAAGATGGGTTATGTCCCTAATGCATACCCATTCCCATGCGAGAGCTTTAGAGAGGTTTTAGGGAGATTCAAGGACTTCTTCTCCAAGGTTTCAATCAATTTCTTTGTGGGCATTCAAGGGAGAGTAAAATGAGTCTATACCAGGTATGTAGGGTTTTAGAATGGGTGAATCCTTTCACACCCATGCCCAAATTTAAAATTAAATCATGAACCCTCCTATTCAAGTTCTACCCAGTTTTATCCAAATGCATGAAAATGCGATTTATCTTAATGAGTATGATTTAATTGAGTTTTAATTATTGAATTATGAATGATGGGCAAGTTTTATATTGTTTTCTTTAAAATCATGTTTTAATCTTTTAAAATCTAAAATTCCCATTTGATGAAGGGTTATGAAAGTTATGATTTATGATGAATATTCAATATTTTGAGGTTTCAAGTTACCCATGTTTATGAGCATATTTTGAAAGAATTGAGTATGTTAAAGTATTAGGCAATGCCCACATGTTGAAGAATGATTTACGATTTATGAAAAAAATTATATGATTTATAGATTTATGATGTTGACCGATTAAAAGGGCCTTTGATTTAGTTTGGCTAAGCATGTTTTAAAGGATATCAATGATGATAAATGTTATATCTTAGACAATAAATTTTAATGCATGATGTTATTGATTTACGTATGAGCCTATATGCATGTTTTTGGGAGCCGTGTCTAGCACTGAGAAGCCCGACGTTCAAAGGACTACGCCGATGTCTCATAACCACGTGCCACCGTGGGATCTAATGTTATATATTGTATTGATACCGATCCCCTCAAATGTGATATCACGCCTAATGCATGACCCTCGCCTGGCAAGCCAGGGTCGGGTCTACCCACATAAGTGAGATGTTGGGGCATCATGAAAGGCACTACCATGATGATGTCGGTTATGATGAGTCCTCCCATTGTTCCGCATGTTTTATGAATTTTTATGTTTATGTTATTGGCTCAAGTTATTTTTTGATTAAGTTTACATACGGTTATAATAATGAATGATTTATGAACGATTTGAAAGTCTTGAGCCTTATATTTATTTACGAAGTTTATGATACAAGCATGATGTCCTTATCCTATGTTTATTTATGAGTTTATTTTACTTTTAAGTTCTATTTTACGTACCTTGCATACTCGGTACATTCCATGTACTGACCACATACTTTCTATGTTTTATCATTTCATGATACAGGGTCCGGATCTTAGGCTCATCCTCATCCTTAGTTCATCTCAGTTCCTTCTCTCTGCTATTGGTGAGTCCTCATGCTCCGAGAGTATTTTTACATACTTTCATGTTATTTATGTTTCAATATTGGTCGGGTTAGTTGGGGATGTTGTCCCATCAATCCATCTTATGTAGTAGAGGCTTTCAGACAAGATGTAGAACCCAGCTTGTATATATGCCCAGTACTTCCAGTTGTTATGCTACGTTTATGTTTCCGTTATGTTTTATGATAAGTATTCCGCTTTATTAAATGAGATTAGATGTATGCATGTGTCATGGGTCGACTGCGGTCTCTCGAGGCCCCTTGTCCCCTGTCTACGATCCAAGTGTACATTCGAGTCGTGAAAAACGTCATATTAGAGCCATAGGTTAGAAGTGTCCTAGGGTGTCTAAAATCCGCGTTAAGTAGAGTGTTTTTCATGGATGTGAAGTGCTCCACCCTTATGATGAAGAGGCTACTATATGTTTAGGAAATGTTCCCTTCATTCATGATTCTATGTCGTGCGATGAAAAGTCCCTCCATCCTTCTAATTTGTGCTATTCGCAATTGCAGAATTATGGCTCCTAGAAAAATGAACAGAAGGAGGAATGAGAATGATGAAGGCCACTGAGGTGGCAATGATCATGGGCATCAACAATTCCCACCTGTCCAGGAGCCCCAGGCACCAGAGCCAGCTGCGCAGGCTGAGTTTCTGGCGGCTATTCAGATGTTGGTGCAGGCCTTGACCGCTCAGGTCAACCAGCAGGTGGTTGCACAAGTCCCACAGAATGACAATGCAGCAGTGGCTCGAATTAGAGACTTCATGAGGATGAACCCTCCTGAGTTTACAGGATCAAAGGTGGACGAGGATCCACACGATTTCATTGAAGGGATCTTGAGGTCACTCAGGTTATGGGGGTGAAAAATGGGGAATGTGTTGACTTGGCCTCATATCAGGTAAAAGAGGTCGCCAATATTTGGTACAATCAATGGAGGATAGCAAGGCAGTGGGAGCGGGCCCTATCAACTGGGATGAGTTCCACATGGCCTTTCTCGACAGGTTCTTCACTCGGGAGATGAGGGATTTGAAAGCAGTTGAGTTTGTGAACCTCAAGAAGGGAAAGATGACAGTGCTGGAGTATTCTCTTGAGTTCACTCGTTTGTCAAAGTACGCCCCAGAGTTAGTGATAGATCAGAGGGCGCGAGTGAGCCGATTCATTCATGGTGTGCCTAGTTACCGAGACAATGATTGTCGGACTACCACGCTTCACTAGTATATGGACTTTCCTCGCATAGTGTTGTACACGCAGCAGATGGAGGCAGCTCATGCAAGGGAAAGGGAGGCAAAGAGGGCTCGAACGGATAGCCGTGGGTTTTCGCATCAGAGGTCCGACGGTGGCTACCTTCCATAATTTTAGTAGAGATCACTAGCCCCAGCACCATCATCAGCTAGTGTTCCATCCAGAAGCAGGGATGCAGGATTGAGGGATTAGAGAGGCACCCAGTTAGAGTATACCTCTTCAGCCTACGGGAAGTGCGGCAAGAGTCATACCGGGAAATGCCTGCTTATTTCAGATGTTTTCTATGGGTGTGGTAGATCTGGGCACATGTGCCGAGCATGCCCATATGCCAGACAGGGTGATGATAGGGGTCATGCACAAATCACTAGGACAACAACAACTCTATCTTGTTCCGCTCCGCAGGGAGCATCGATTAGTGGAGGTGGCAGACAACACTAAAACTGATTCTATGCCCTTGCCTCGCGCCAGGAGCAGGAGAGTTTTCCAGACGTGGTCACTGGTATGTTTCGTGTCATTCATATTTATGTTTATGCCTTGCTAGATCCGGGAGCTACCTTGTCTTTCGTGACTACTTCATTTCTAGTAGCCTTAGAGTTAGTCCCGAGACCTTGTTAGAATCGTTCTTAGTTTCGACCCCTGTTGGTGATTCGGTCATAGCTAGACAAGTATATAGATGATGCCCGGTCACTGTGTTGCATAAGATTACCTCTGCAGACCTTGTAGAGTTAGCCATGACTGACTTTGACGTTATTCTTGGTATGGATTAGTTGTTTGCATGTTATTCTTCGATTAATTGTAGGACCCGTACGGTGGAATTTCATTTTCTAGGTGAGTTAGTTTTGGAGTGGAAGGGTAGTTCGGTGGTACCAGTAGGTCGATTTATTTCTTATCTTAAGGCTAGGAAGATGATCTCTAAGGTTGCATGTATCACCTAGTTAGGGTTAAGGATGTAAAGTCTGAAACCCCGGCTATTCAGTCAGTTCCGGTGGTGTGCGAATACCCGGAGGTGTTTCCCGATGATTTCCCAAGTATTCCTCTAGAAAGGGAAATTGATTTTGGTATTGATCTATTATCGGATACGAAGCCTATTTCTATTCCTCCTTACAGGATGGCTCCAGTCGAGCTAAAGGAGCTAAAGGAACAGTTGGAGGACTTGTTGGATAAGGGTTTCATTAGTCCCAGCAAGTCTCTATGGGGTGCCCCGGTTCTCTTTGTTCGAAAGAAGGATGGGTCCCTTCAGATGTGTATTGATTATCAACAGCTTAATAAGGTACACCGTCAAGAATAGGTACCCCTTGCAGAGGATCGATGATTTGTTTGACCAGCTTCAAGGTGCAAAGTGCTTCTCGAAGATTGATCTCAGGTCCGGGTATAACCAGCTCAGGGTTCGGGAGAGTGACATCCCGAAGATCGCTTTCAGGAATCAGTATGGTCACTAAGAATTTGTTGTTATGACTTTTAGACTAACTAATGCCCCTGCAGCTTTTATGGATCTAATGAACTGGGTGTTCAAGGCATATTTGGACATGTTCATGATTGTGTTTATTGATGACATCTTGATATATTCACGGAGAGAGAAGGAGCATGCCGCTCACCTAAGAGTAGTACTTCAGATCCTCAAAGATCGACAACTATATGCAAAGTTCAGTAAGTGTGAATTTTGGTTGGACTCGGTGGCATTTTTGGGTCATGTAGTGTCAAGCGAAGGCATAAAGGTGGATTCGCGGAAAATTAAAGTGGTGAAGAATTGGCGCAGGCTGGTGAATCCTTCAGAAATTTGGAGTTTCTTGGGCTTAGCTGGCTACTACCAAAGATTTGTTGAGGGCTTTTCATCAATTGCATCCCCATTGACCAGGTTGACTTAGAAAAAGGTAAAGTTCCAATGGTCGGGTGCTTGTGAGAAAAACTTCCAAGAGTTGAAGACCCCACTCACTTCAGCACCAGTGCTGACCTTACCCAAGGATACTGATGGATTTGTTGTATATTGTGATGCTTAGAGAGTCGGACTAGGATGTGTGTTGATGCAGCATGGGAAGGTAATAGCATATGCCTCGAGACAGCTGAAAATTCATGAAAAGAATTACCTGACCCATGATCTTCTGTTGGCCGCGCTAGTGTTTTCATTTAAGATATGGCAAATTACTTGTATGGGGTCCACGTGGATGTATTCACAAATCACAAGAGCTTGCAATATATGTTCATGCAGAAAGACCTAAATCTTCAGATAAGGAGGTGGTTGGAATTACTAAAGGACTACGACATGAGTGTCCTCTACCATCTGAGCAAGGCTAATGTGGTTTTGGATGCGCTTAGTAGGCTCTCTATGGAGAGTGTGCCCCACATTGATGAGGGAAAGAAGGAGTTGGTGAGAGATGTCCATCGACTTACAAGGTTGGGAGTTAGATTGATCAACTCGACCAATGGTGGCGTTGTTGTGCAGAATGGGGCAGAATTGTCATTGGTGGTTGATGTTAAATCTAAGAAATATGCGGACCCAATTTTGAGGAAGCTGAAGTGTTATACCTCGAGACCCCAAGAATCAGACCCGGGAGTCAAACGGGGAAAAATATGGGAAATATTACAGTAGTGCAGGACGAGTCATTAGATGACTCGTGAGGAGACCCCACGAGTCCTAAGGTGGCTCGTGGGAAGGTTGGACTGGGCTGAGGAGTTCAGGTTCGCACGAGCGTGGGAACGACTTGTGGCAGCAACCACGAGTCGTCAGGTCTACCGTGGGGTGAGGTTAAGGATTTAATAGGAGGTCTGACAGTGTACCTAATAGATGGGACCCCACCAGTCGTGGTCAGTCCCAACAACTAGTGAGGTGGGTCGTTAGTAAGACAGGGAATTTTAACTGAGGCTGAGGAAGTGTACTTGATGGGCGACACGCGGGTCGTTTCTCGTCCTGACGAGTCGTCAGGTCATCCGTTAGGGTCACTTGGCAGTTATTTTCTATGAATTTGTAAGGTCCTTCTCGTAATTTCCTACACTCTTAGGGCCTAAACTATGTCGTTTTAAGGTTGTAATAGGGTCCTTAATGTGGTTAAGTTCCTAATGCATACCCATTCCCATGCAAGAGATTTTAGAGAGGTTTTAGGGAGATTAAAGGTCTTCTCCTCCAAGTTTCCATCAACTTCTTTGTGGGTTTCTAAGGAACTTCGAAATCAGTCCATCCCTCGGTATGTAGGGTTTTATAATGGGTGAATCCTTTCATACCCATACCCAAATTTCGAATTAAATCATGAATTATCCTATTCAATTCCATGGGGTTTTACCAAATGCATGAAAATGAGATTTCTCTTTATGGGTATTATTTTATTGAGTTTTAATCATTGAATTATTAATGATGGGCAGGTTATATACTATTTTCTTCAAAATCATGTTTCAATCTTTTAAATTTAAATTGCCCATTAAATTAAAGTTCATGGAAGTTATGATTTCTGATAAATACGCTATATTTTGAGTTTATTGATGATGGAAAAGAAAAATTCCAAATTCTCATGTTTATGAGCATTCTTTTGAAAGGAATAAGTACGGTAAAGTATTGGGAAATGCCCACATGATGAAGAATGATTTATTATTTATAAAATGAATGACATGATTTATCGATTTATGATGTTGGCCGATGAAAAAGGCCTTTGATTCTTGGCTATGCATGTTTTAAAGGGGATAAAGGAGGATAAATGTTATATCTTAGCCAAGGAATTTTAATGCATGATGTTATTGATTTACATATGAGCCTATATGCATGTTTTTGAGAGCCGTGTCTAGCACCGAGCAGCCCATCGTTCAAAGGACTACGCCGGTGTCTCATAACCACGTGTCACCGTGGGTTCTAATGTTATATATTGTATTGACACCGATCCCCTCAAATGTGATATCACGCCTAATGCACAACCGTCGCTTGGCAAGCCAGGGTCGGCATTGCCTCCTTGAGTGAAATGGTTGTGGCATCATGAAAGGCTCTACCATGATGGTGTCCGTTATGACGAGTCCTCCTATTGTTCCGCATGTTTTATGCATTGTTATATTTATGTTATTGGCTCAAGTTATGTTTTGATAATGTTTACTTACGATTATGATTAGAACGCTTTATGAATGATTTGAAAGCCTTGAGCCTTATGTTTTCTTACGGAGTTTATGATATATGCATGATTTCCTTCTCGTACATTTACTTATGAGTTTAATTTTATTTTTAAATGTCTGTATTTCTTACCTTGTATACTCGATACATTCCACGTACTGACTGCACACCTTTTATTTTGTATCATTTCATGCTACAGGGTTCGGACCTCAGGCTCATCCTCATCCTTAGTCCATCTCAGCTTACATCCTCAGCTTATTTGTGAGTCCTCATATTCCAAGGGCTGTTTCACAGACTCTTATGTTATCTCATGTTTCAGTACTATTCGGGTTAGTTGGGGATGCTATCCCATCAATCCATCTTATGTAGTAGAGGCTTTCAGATAGGATGTAGAACTCAGTTTATGTGTATGTATAGTATTTGTGGTTGTTATACTATGATTACATTTCCACTATGTTTTATGCTAAGTTTTACACTTTATTAAATGATATTAGATGTATGCATGTGCCATGGGTCGACTTAGGGTCTCTCGGGGTACCTTGTCCCGTGTCTACGATCCGGGTGTACGTTCGGGTCGTGACAAACTTGGTATCATAGCAATATATTTTAAATGTCCTAGGGTGTCTGAATGCGACGTTAAGTAGAGTCCTTTTCATGGGCGTGAAGCGCGCCACGCCTATTACGAAGAGGCTGCTAGACATTTAGAAAATTTTCCCTTCTTTCATGATTCTATGTCATGCGATGAAAAGTCTCTCCATCCTTCTAAGTCATTCTATTCCCGATTGCAGAATCATGGCTTCTAGGAGAATGAATGGAAGGAGGAATAGAAATGATGAAGGCCACGGGGGTGGCAATGACCATGGGCATCATCAAGGCCCACCTCTTAGGAGCCCCAGGCACTAGAGCCATCTGCCCACGCTCAGTTTCAGGTGGCTATTCAAATGTTGGTGCAGGCCTTGACCGCTCAGGTCAATCAACAGGCTGTTGTGTAGGTCCCACAGATTGGCAATGCAGCGGCAGCTCAGATTAGACAATTCTTGAGGATGTACCCTCCTGAATTTACAGGATCAAAGGTGGACGAGGATCCACACGAGTTCATTGAAGCGATCTTGAAGGTCACTCAGGTTATGGGGCTGACAAATGGGGAGTGTGTGGACTTGGCCTCTTATCAGTTAAAAGAGGTTTCTCATATTTGGTACAAGCAATGGAAAGATAGCAGGACAGCGGGAGCAGGCCCTATCAGCTAGGATGAGTTCCACATGGCTTTTCTTGATAGGTTCTTCCCTCGGGAGATGAGGGAGTTGAAAACAGTTGAGTTTGTGAACCTCAAGCAGGGAAAGATGACAGTCCTAGAGTATTCACTTGAGTTCACTCGTTTGTCAAAGTACGCCCCAGAGTTAGTGATGGATCTTAGGGTGTGGGTGAGTCGATTCGTTCATGGTGTGGTTGGTTACTTAGACAAGGATTGCAGGACCGCCATGCTTCACCAGGATATGGAATTTCCTCACATAGTGTTGTACGCCCAACAGATGTAGGCGGCTCATGCAAGGGAGAGGGAGACAAAGAGGGCTCGGACGGATAGCCGGGGTTTTTTTGCATAAGAGGTCCAACGGTGGCTACCGTCCACAGTTTTAACAGAGATCACTAGCCCCAGAACCATTGTCAGCTAGTGTTCCATCCAGACCTAGGGGTGATCAGAGGAGCAGGGCTTCAGGGTCGAGGGATCAAAGGGGCACCCAGTTAGAGTATACCCCTCCAGCCTGCGGGAAGTGCGGCAAGAGTCATACCGGGGAGTGCCTGCTTGGTTCAGATGTTTGCTATAGGTGTGGTAGATCTGGGCACATGCGCTGAGTGTGCCCATATGCCAGATAGGGTGATGATAGGGGTCGGGCATAGACCACAAGGATAGCAGCAACTTCAGCCCATCCCGCTCCACAGGAAGCATTAACTAGTGGAGGTGGCGGACAGCGCCAAAACTGATTCTATGCCCTTGTCCTGCTCCAGGGGCAAAAGAATTCGCTAGACGTGGTCACTGGTATGTTGCGTGTTTTTCATATTAATGTTTATGCCTTGCTAGATCCGGGAGCTACCTTGTTTTTCGTGACTCCTTACATTGCTAGTAGCCTTGGAGTTAGTCCCGAGACCTTGTCAGAATCGTTTTAAATTTTGACCCCTGTGGGTTTTCAGTTGTAGCTAGACAAGTATATAAAGAATGCCCGATTACTGTGTTGCATAAGGTTACCTCTGCAGACCTTGTAGAGTTAGCCATGAATGACTTTGACATTATTCTTGGAATAGATTGGTTGTTTGCATATTATGCTTCGATTAATTATAGGACACGTACGGTGGAATTTCATTTTCTGGGTGAGTCAGTTTTGAAGTGGAAGGGTAGTTCGGTGGTAACAGTAGGTTGGTTTATTTCATATCTTAAGGCCCTAAAAATTATCTCTATAGATTGCATGTACCACCTAGTTAGGGTTAAGGATGTGGAGTTTGAAACACCGACTATTCAATCAGTTCTGGTGGTGTGTGAGTATCCGAATGTTTTTCCCGACAATTTGCCAAGTTTTCCCCCTAAGAGGGAAATCGACTTCGGCATTGATCTCTTACCCGATATGCAGCCTATCTCTATTCCTTCTTACAGGATGGCTCCATCCGAACTAAAGGAATTAAAAGAACAATTGAAGGATTTGTTGGAAAAGGGTTTCATTAGACTGATCCAGTCTCCATGGGGTGCACCAGTTCTATTTGTTCGAATGAAGGACGACTCCTTTCGCATGTGTATTGACTATCGGTAGTTGAACAAAGTTACCGTCAAGAACAGGTACCCCTTACTCAGGACCGATGACTTGTTCAACCAGCTTCAGGGTGCCAAGTGCTTGTCCAAGATTGATCTCAGGTCCGAGTATCACCAGCTCAGAGTTTGGGAGAGTGACATCCCGAAGACCACTTTTAGGACTCGGTATGGTCAGTACAAATTTGTTGTTATGTCTTTTGGACTAACCAATGCCCCTGCAACTTTTAAGGATCTAATGAACAGGGTGTTCAAGGCATATTTGGACATGTTCATGATTGTGCTCATTGATGACATCTTGGTATACTCACGGAGTGAGGAGGAGCATGCCACTCATTTGAGAATAGTGCTGCAAACCCTCAAGGATCGTCAGTTGTATGCAAAGTTTAGCAAGCGTGAATTTTGGCTAAAATCGGTGGCATTTCTGGGTCATGTGGTATAAAGTGAATGCATAAGGGTAGATTCCCAGAAAATCGAGGTGGTGAAGAATTGGACTAGACTGGTGAATCCTTCAGAAATTTGGAGTTTCTTGGGCCTAGAAGGCTACTACCAAGGATTTGTTGAGGGCTTTTTATCAAATGCAGCCTCGTTGACTAGGTTGACTCAGAAACAGGTGAAGTTCCAATGGTCGGATGCTTGTGAGAAAAGCTTCCAAGAGTTGAAGACCCGACTCACTTCAGCACTAGTGTTGACCTTACCCGAGGGTACCGATAGCTTTGTTGTATATTGTGATTCTTTGAGAATTGGACTGGGATGTGTGTTAATATAGTGTGGGAAAGCTATAGCATATGCCTCTCGACAATTAAAGGTTCACGAAAAGAATTACCCTACCCATGATCTTGAGTTGGCCACGACAGTGTTTGCATTGAAGATATTGTGGCATTACTTGTATGGGGTCCATGTGGACGTGTTCATGGATCACAAGAACCTGCAATACGTGTTCACACAGAAAGATCTCAATCTTCGGCAGAAGGTGGTTGGAGTTACTAAAGGACTATGACATGAGTGTCCTCTACCACCCGTGCAAGGCTAATGTGGTTGCGGATCCGCTTTGTAGGCTCTCTATGGAGAGTGTGTCCCATGTGGACAAGGGAAGGAAGGAGTTGGTGAAGGATGTCCATCGTCTCACAAGATTGGGAGTTAGATTGGTTGACTCGACCGATGGCGGTGTCATTGTGTAGAATGGGTCAAAATCGTCCTTGGTGGTTGATGTCAAATCTAACCAAGATCAAGATCCAGTTTTTAGGAAGCTGAAGGAGGTAGTGCGGAGTCAAAAGGTGGAGGTTTTCTCCCAAGGGGGAGATGGTGTGCTATGGTACCAGGGTTGATTATGTGTTCCGGACGTTGATAATTTGAGAGTTCGGATATTGCAGGAGGTACATGGTATGAATATTCCATCCATCCGGGATCCACGAAGATGTATCAGGACTTGCGAGAAATCTATTGGTGGGATGGTACGAAGAAGGATATCGCAGCGTTCGTAGCCAAATGCCCAAATTGTCAGCAAGTGAAGGTCGAGCATCCAAGGTCGGGAGGTGCACTTCAGGATATCAGCATCCCCACTTGGAAGTGGGAAGAAATTAACATGGATTTCATTACAGGCTTACCTCGCACTCGCCAGCAATACGACTCCATTTGGGTGGTGGTCGACAGGTTAACCAAGGCTACACACTTCTTACCGTTCAAGACCACGGATTCGATGGATGATTATTCTAAATTGTATATTCGGGAGTTGGTTAGACTTCATGGAGTGCCCTTGTCTATTATTCAGACCGAGGTACTCAATTTACCTCCCAATTCTGGCGGTCTTTTAAAAAAGGACTCGGGACGCAAGTTAAGCTCAGTACAGCCTTCGATCCGTAAACAAATGGCTAGGTAGAACGAACCATAGCGACCCTCGAGGATATGTTGAGGGCATGTGTTAGGGATTTTAAAGGGTGTTGGGATGATCATTTTCCCTTAATCGAGTTTTCTTATAATAACAAGTATCACTCTAGTATCCAGATGGCACCGTTTGAGGCTTTTTAAGGGAGGATGCGTAGATCTCCCATCGAATGGTTTGAGGTTGGTGAGGCAGCTATGATAGGGACATATTTGATTCACAAGGCGATGGACAGGTTCAATTGATAAGGGACCGGTTGAAAATCACTCAGAGTCATCAGAAATCCTATGCTGATGTGAGGAGAAGGTATCTGGAGTTTGATGTGGACGACTGGGTATTTCTAAAGGTATCTCCCATGAAGGGAGTCATGTGGTTCGAAAGGAGAGGGAAACTCAGTCCCCGCTATGTTGGTCCCTACTGGGTTGTGAGAAGAGTTGGTAAGGTGGCGTATGAGTTGGAGTTGCCTGCAGAGTAAGATTCAGTTCATCCCGTGTTTCATGTATCGCTATTGATAATGTGCTTGGGTGATCCAACTTTAGTAGTCCTGGTAGACAGAGTTGGTGTGAAGGATAGGCTCAGCTATGAGGAAGTTTCGGTGGAGATCTTGGATCGTCAGGTTCGGAGGCTAAGGAACAAAGAAGTAGCTTCAATTAAAGTATTATGGAGAAACCAGCATGATGAAGGAGCTACATGGGAAGCCAAAGCAGATATGATGGCTAAATACCCACACCTATTCTCTACCGGCTCAGTTTCAGTTTGAGGTATCAGTTCTTGCCCTAAACCTCTACTCAGTTTTCATGTTCCGTTCATGCATACAAGTTTGTTTTATGATGTGGTAGATGTATTAGATGTCGGAATTCTTCTCAGATATGTAGTTCTTTTCGGAGGTAGTCATTCCTTCAATTTTCAGCTTTAATGATCAGTATTTGTATATGGTGATTTCTTGTTGTTTGGTTTTCGTCATGTTTCTAATATTCGAGGACGAATGTTCCCGGGGGGGGGGATATTATTATACCTTGGGAACCCAGGGATCAGACCTAGGAGTTAAACGGGAAAAAATCTGGGAAATGTTGCAGCAGTGCAGGACGAGTCATTAGATGACTCGTGAGGAGACCCCACGAGTCGTCGGCTGGCTCGTGGAAAGGTTGGACTAGGCTGAGGAGTTGACGTCCCCATGGGCGTGGGAACGACTCGTGGTCAGCTACCACAAGTCGTAAGGTCTACCATGGGGT
>JACEIK010017207.1:0-13140 GCA_018107945.1 Datura stramonium
AATGAAAAGTAGCAAGTTGTAGAAGTGGAGAAAGGAAAAAGGTGCACTTGTGTGAAAGTGGTTGATCATTATTAAGGAGTAAGAAAACAAAGTAATGAAAGATTATTTATAGAACTCCTTATTAACATGTAAAAAGTGCCTAAATAAAGGGGAAACAAAAGAGGAAACAGAAAACTACCAAGGAGAAAAAGGTGAAGTAAGGGAAGGGAAGTTCGCAATGAGGGCGTGATGTATTAAAAGCGCTTAGGAAAGATAGTCACTATTACTGGTTGGATCATTATTAAGGAGTAAGAAAACAAAGTAATGAAAGATTATTTATAGAACTCCTTATTAACATGTAAAAAGTGCCTAAATAAAGGGGAAACAAAAGAGGAAACAATAAAACTACCAAGGAGAGAAAAGGTGAAGTAAGGAAGGGAAGTTCGCAATGAGGGCGTGATGTATTAAAAGCGCTTAGGAAAGATAGTCACTATTATGTCAATAGTACCTACTCCGTATCTGAGTTACACACAACCTAAAGTCCTACTTGATCTTTACATTCATACATCCTCAAATTAGGAGTAAAACACTAAGGGCAAGCTTATGGGTCATGACATGATGCATGTGAATCTTTGCAGAGTGAGTGTAATTCTATTTATGTACCCACACATGTTGTGATGTAAAAATTATTTTGCGTGTGATTGGGTAACTCTCTTTCCGTGAGGGCACATGTTGAATGAAGGATATAATCTATGTGACTTCTGGACCGCTTGATTTGCTTGAGTTTGCTAAGATTGAGAGTCGATTCTTGAGGTTAAGACGTCTTTACATAGTTGTACTTCTTTTCATTGATTTAATTTTGCGTGCTCTATTTTTAGCTTGTATCTTACGTAATCATTATAGCCGTAGCTTGAATTAACTTGCTAAATTAGTTATGTGGGAGTCTCCACTGCATGATATGTAAAAGGTTGTTCGAGGACGAACAAGGCTTAAGTGTGGGGCCGTGATCACTGGGCAAAAAATAGCATGTCCGTGATACGCTTATAACTTAAATTAGTTCAGATCTAATTAATTTTTATACATTTTCATGTGATTTTATAATATAATATGAAGATATGTGCTAACCAACAGATTAGTTTGTTTTTGTAGGTTTTGAAGACTTTGAGGAGCTAATCCACGAGTTGGTGAAGTAGAGGCTTGAAACGGGGACTAACACGCGAACGCTTCAAGAAGAGGAGGCCCAAAACAGCCCACCTGCACGCCGGCACGTGCCACGGCAGGCAAAGGCTCACAATACTACCTCGCGCGTTGGCAACGTGCCACGGCAAAGTTGGCCGCGCGACAAGGAGGAGCCAACGCGTTGCCTGGGAGCAAAATGTGGGCAAGGCCACGCCGCTTTAACGCGGTGTGGTGCCGCCGAGGACAATTTTCGGGTGATTTCCAAGTGAGCGCGACGTTGCTCCGCGATACACTCCATGGCACGGAGCCGTTCCACGACCAGATAAATTATGCAGGTTCTCCATTTACTATAAATAGGACCCTTAGCTCCTAATTCCATTTGGTCACGATTTATTCGGAAAACCGCCTTAGAGAGAAGGGAGAAGTGGGAGAACTCAGCTAAAGATGACAATTCTTCTCATCTACCAATCTCAGTGTAAGTATGTAGTTTAGAGAGATTAAATAGTAGTAGAGGTTAGTCGAACATGAATGGCTAGAACCCTTCCTCTAGGTTGAAGCCATGGATTATGATTGTGATTTTATTAAATTGTTTTGGAATTAAGTTATTGATTGTTGTTTTGTCTTGCATTCTGATTTGTTGGTTGTTTTTGTGATTGATCACCATGAAATCATATTTGTTATCTTGGGTAATAGCTTGAGAAGGCATTACCTAGGTCAGAACATGAGAATGTGAGGAGCATGATTGTAATCTCGGAGAGGTTCTGTGTTTGGATAGAAATATACCTAACACCGTGCTTGGTTGACACACGGGGGTTATGAAAGACCAACTTGATGTCACATCACCACTCAACAAAGTAGTTGTGAGGCTAAGTTGAGTTAAATGGTTAGACGCACGAAAGTCCCAATCGCTTTCCGTAAAACCACAACATAATTGACGTTCGCGACTAGAAAATTAAACTCCTCGCTCACAATGATGCATAAGAGGCTAGATTGCCGTGTTAAGAGGCTCGAAAGACCATGAACATGCAATTCTAATTATGTAAAATAATAAATTGGGTTCCATGCTTATTCCATTGCAAATCGTATTATTGCATAATTGACTGTTTTTAACTCTATGTTGCTCCTGTGTACTTTCGTAATATTTCATACCCAAACTTAGACTTAATTATTCAAAATCGAAAATGTCTATCACTAACACTTTAGATATTTAAGATCACACTAGAAATGGATAGTTAGAGGAATGGGTCCAAACCCCTCGTGGGTTCGACAACCTGGCTTCTTAAAAGAGCTACTATATTACTTGCACGAATTCCGTACACCCTGCGTACGCGCTCGATGTGAAAAAGAGTCATCAAATTATTACACTCGATGCGGGCTACGCTAAATACCGCAAATCAATCGACTCGTGGGTGTACATGCATCACCCTGAAAATCCACCGCATCTCGGTCTAAGAAGTCTCTGAGGGATCCTCATCCGATTTGTCCCCGTGAATCAAGGGGGACTTAGTGTTAGGAACTCGTACTACTGTGCCCTCCTAAAGATTCTACAACCGTAGGGTGGCACAGCTCGCGCCGAGCAACCATCATCTCGTGCTAGCATAACCACCGCGCTCTTGACCTCCTAGTCGGATGGTACGGTATAGAAACGCCTGAAGGCGCAGTCGCTACACCGGCCGTCCAAGGCGAATCCTCTCACGGGAGAGAGCTGATGGGGAGGCCGAGATGATACCCGCATCGTCCTCCGATTGCCGATTCTAACCGGGAGGTCGAGGCACCTCCGCCGGTGCCCTCTACCGCCGCTACATCTAACCTCCCGCCCGTCGTAGGTGTTGTCAGCCCGACATTTCTATGTAAACAAAAGAGTATAAAGAGCTTAGGGACTCAACCCTATACTGTACCGCTCTATAGCACGACTCATATAAGAAGAAAAAGTAACCATACTATCATGCTCAAGCAGCCTTCCCCGCCTATAGTATGTTGTGCACAACACATCCATAGACAAGACTCTACTTAGCATGACTTGCATACCCCTGATATGACCCGCTCCGCGATACCAAGTTTGTCACGCCCCCACCTTGGGAGGTAGACTCGGCACCTAATGCCCTAATAAAGACCTCGCCAACCGCCAGCTAACCGGTTTGGCACTTCCGTGTGGCCGACTCTAACTCTTGAATCAAGAAAACAACGGTTATATAAATAGCTTGTAAATACAACCCTCGGTCGACAAGGCCTATAGCCACCGTGAAAATAAAAAACTAACTAGAGACAAACAATTATATAGGGAGTCCTATGCGGGCGACAAGGCCACTATGATATCTAGTTATAATCTGGAAAGTAGAAGCCGATGCTAAACCGAGCTATGACCGACAATGCCACCAATCGGGTCGGGGCCAAATAGCCCTAAACGGCCAACACACATAATCTAAAACACATAAGGGCCCATACGACCGATATCATCTAATCACAGGGAAGTAATGCACCTTCAAGCCTTTAGAGTAATAAGATGGTCGGGACAAAGGCTCCTCGACCTACCCATACCGTAACATCAAAAAAAGCAAGAACTTCTATCATGTAAGCTCCTAAGAAAGGAGCCGATGGACTGGCATTTGGCCGACTAGAACTACGAGGGACTCGCTTCCGTCTCTATCTCGCACTCTGCTAAGTAAGTAATGCAAGGCTCTTAAGAGGCATCAAGATCTATAGTTTTGAGTATGTAAAGCAATGAACTTTAAATGACTAAAAGTAAGAAATAGAATCGACAATAATTAAAGTAAAGAAAATGATCAAGTTGATCAAAGAGGAAATCAGACTAAACATAACCGTAATAAGGAAGGGGTAGGGTTCACACCCGGCAAATGAGGTGTCTTACTCGTCTAACTTATAAATAACTAAAGCAAGCATAAACCTTACCTTGCCCCCATAATTCGGAAGGTACCATCAACACAGCACAACCCACTGGCCCCCATTAGCCCTAGCGAGCACACTACACCCATATACCCCTATCCGTGTCATATTGAATCAATTCACTAGCTATAGCACCCGCGCTCCCCTCGGGTTCGGCACTGGCTCCAGCTGCCTCGACTATAGTCGTTCGATTCCAGAGGACTTGATATCTACACCCTGTGCGCAACGCTAGCGATGGTGTGCATAATGTCCACGCCAATATGAGGACTGTATCCCATATTCGCCCCTTGTAGACGGCATGCCGCTCCGTAGAGCGACGTATCCGCCACTGGCAAGCGGCGACATAGCTATTAACTCCCGGGGTGGTCAGCGTAAGCTATACAGTGTACATAATCCAACCCAAAATAATACAATTTACTGTCTCGACCGACAATAACAACTACATGATAACATACTCCCGACATGCTTTTATCGGGATTCATTCTCGATTACTATGTCAAGAAACTAACTTGTCAAAGAAAATGCCTTAACATACTCGTTCGCTATTTACCAATTAACCGGTAAGGTTCTATTGGTATTCAATCGTTTTCCTAACCGTAATCATATTAACTAAGAATAGTGGCTACTTTTTACACTAATAAGAATATAAGGCACATTTAAGTATCAACTTATATAAGTATATACTCGACTATACTTCACCCTATCGAAAACGATCAAAACCTCGTAATTTCTCTAGAATATAGAAGGGAGAAAATACTTACTTTAGGCATGTGATCGTATTGACACTAGTTTGAAACAATTCCACCAACTTAGCTCGACGGACGCATGATTCGCCGGGCGTATTTACGAAAATAACTCCTACATGTCGTATGCATCCTTATAACACTTCACTACTCGAGTTAATTTGGATTTGAACGGCGCGAGCGCACCTGATGATTTTTACTAGTTTTCCTTCATCTCTAATCTCTCATGGCTGAGGATTTATTAAAATGACTTAACATCTAAGGCCGAGGCCTTTATATACTTGAGGCAGCAGACAAGACAACGTGGCACGCTGCCCAACGTACGATTTCGCTCCGTTCCACGTTACTAGCGGAGGAGCAGCTTCCGTGCCACTTTGCCCCTTCCGGGACAACTTGGTTCGCTCTCCTTTCGCGAAATCCCGACTTCGGCACTCATTCGGCCTCCCCCTGCCCTTTCCTCGTATGTATGTCACTCTAAACTCTCCACCAACATGCGAATAGGCCGACTAAACGCTAGAAACTTACTGGTGTAACACCAAATCACTACTATGACAATGGGGGACATAATCTGTCGTTAGTGGTAGAAAACAGTCGTGGTCACCTCTTCGTCCTCAACACTAGAAATTACCAAGTGTAGACACTGACTGCCATACCAAGACTCATGGTGTTCTAGACTAGTCGGGTGAGGACCCGTTAAATACACTACCTCTTTTTTCTTCCTTTTCCCATCCTTTACCACGGGTGACCTAACGATTCATGTGGCTGACCACGACTCCCCGGTCACACCCGGGGTGGTCACTAAACTCTGGGTTTTTTAACAAAGTCCGAACATTTCCCATGAGTCACCCATGACTCGGTCACCCACTGGACATAGATTTACTCATTCTCAGATTTCACGTAAAAATCCTATTTTTTCCATTTCACCTCAGTCTCGTCTCTTGTATCTTTGTGGGCATTATAATTGTTCGTACCATTATACTTCATGAGAATAATTTACAAAGAGATCGCCTTACATACCTCGAATTGCGACTTTCATTTATTAAGCAGTTTTCCACCAAGACAAGCAGAATCTAATTTATTAGCCGCCTTACACCGAGAGAATACAACTATTTTCAACAATAAGAACGCCCAATAACAATATCTTTTCAATAAGGTTAAATATTATTTCAACTTCGTTAATTCGCCGAAAACTCACCATTTACCAAGAGTACAAAAGGTAGGAAGCTTACCTATCACTTGTAGTCGCATAGAAGCTAATTAGAAGTTATTTCGACAACTTTGCTCGGTGGGGTTCCTGCTTCGAGAAAATTTTCAAGAAATAACCTTACGCCGATGCTTCTCATAGGCCTGAAACTTATTATCTAAGATGAATTTATGTTTGGATGTATTTTAATGGTGTAATTTGATGAAAAACTGAAGAAAAGTTGAGAGGACTTCGTCGTCGTAGGGCCGAGGATTTGTTTTTGAAATGTTCTCCAATGAATTGAAGTTCACACTCTCAAACTTATATATATATAGAAGGCTGCCAGGGGTGCGCGCTCTCCCATCGCGCACCTGGGGTGGCCGCGGAGGCTGCCACGCCCGCCTTGGGGGTATGATCGGTAAATTCCGGTGCCCCCAGAAGACTCGACTACTAACTGGTGGGCCAGGCACACCGTGCCTCTATCTCGTGCTCCCGTACTAGCAATATATAACGGCTGTAAACTCGCTCCGTCATCCGGGGGCCTATAAGCAACCTGTACTCGTAATAACAAATGACTCGAACATACTCATAATCAGTGAACCTAAGTGCCGACAAGGTCACCATGCCGACTAGTCTATCCAAACTTAAACACAAATAATACCGTAGCATCATTTGACCGCGCAATACCACTATCGTTGCCACGGCCCTCACGCCAACATAAAGACAAAGATACTAAACAACTATACTAACCGCACGGTCTCACACGACCGGCTCAACCGACCATAGGGAGATAAATATACACCAAGCCTCTATGAGTAACAATAGAAATGACGGACAGGCCCCAGCCTACCCATACCGTACATCAAAATGGAAAAAGAGCTACACCTCTCGGGAAATCGACTGGATGATGTGTGAGCCGACGACCTATAGTCAAGCCGGAACACAGGGATCGCCTCCTCGCTCGTGAGTACTGGCAGTGGTAATGCACAGCCACTGGGCGTCGAAGATTTGGTACCGAGTATGCAAAGCAACTTAAAATAATATGACTGAAACAACTGAATATAGATAGCATATCTAGCAAATCAGAGTGACAGAGATAACTGACCTCAAGAATTGCAAGAACCGAATCATGCTTTCGTACCGATAGCGGAGGCATACCCGTAAACGCGACGCCCGCCGTCTAGCCTAGTATATAACACATAAATAGATATACAAGTAGCAAGCAAGGGCCAATACCAACCCCCATAAGCCGGATGGCACCAAGCAAGCAAACAATCTACAGACCCCTACCCGGTCAAAACCGCCAAAATAAGTCACTCCACTCAACCGCCACCGAGCTCCTCTACCGCCCCGGGTCTCCGCCGAGCCATAGCCTCCGAGATAAATAACCGTGTTTGAGTCCGAGGATTCCCTGTACGATAGTAATGTATAGGGTCTGCTCCTAATCCTCAATGTGGCTATCTCAAACCTGAGCCGCACTCGCTTCCCTGGAAATAAGTCAACAGAGATAACTGTGAAGCCGACAGTCGCCATGGGAAAGCTTCATCCCATCTTCGGCCCGCCGGGACGACATGCCACCCCTCGGGTGACGTAACCACCCGCTGGGCGACACGATTACCAACCTGGGGCGGCGAGGACGCTCAATAAGGGGCCCTCACACCACAACAAGTCTCAACAAGCAAATAGCACATATAAATAGCAAGATGTATAAACTAAAGGCTATCTCAAATCCATTTATTTTGATCTCTTTCTATATTAAGTCGATTCTTCACCGATCATACCGATTCTCAAATCTTTCTTTAACCGTTGGCTAATCTCTAGCCAAAGAGTAATGATCTCACTAATGGCGCACCGTAGCTGGCCATCTCTACTGCCCAATGGCTAGGCCCGTAGCCATAAAACCGTCTCGTTCATTCGATTTACTTACTAGCTTTTATTCTAAAAAACTGCTTTCTTTTATTCTACAACATGCTTGCTAATCATACAATAAGCTATATTGAATCTGAATGCTAATCGCCCTTGGCGCAAGCTTTACTAACTTTCTGATCGAATACGATACTAAGCAACAAAACTCGTAATCTACTAGACTTACTTAATTTCTCAACATTCAACTCCGAGAACTCAAATACGGAGTTTACTATGATTTATATGGATAAAACTGCTAACTTGCCGAAGAAACTACTTCACATACCTTAACCTCGAGTTATCCGACTGGTTTGACGAGGCTCGGTCAGCACTCCGCCTATTTCTCCCAACCGCATTCATATAGACATCACTAGCACTAGATACAATGTTATTCTCAAGGACGACGTCACTTTAGATATAATTTTAGCCTAAACTTAGGCTTATCGAAAGACTCGTCGAAAACTTGCTATTTTTCGTAAGTCCGTAAGGGAGAAGTATTCACTTCACACCTGGGGAGCACACACTCAGTTTGGAGCAAATTTACTTACCTTAGTTCGCAGCTCGACGATTCGCCGGCCGTATTTCGCAAAACAAAAATCCGTAGTAATGCTCCTCGCCGCTAAATACCTCTACTCCGAGGTTAATTTGAGTTTAGACTATGTTTCTGCGCCGTAATCAAAACAATTATTTATAAACCCTCTTCGTCTCTCTTTCCTCTCCCCGCGTATTCTCGAAATTAATTCTAAGGATATATCATCACAAACCGAAGTGGGGGCTTTATATACTTGGGCCGGATGCCCAACGTGTCAGCAGCCAACGCGGTGGCCCCGCCTCCATGACACTGGCGCTATCGCGCAGGGGCTCTGCCCCGCGCCTTCCGCGGTGGTTCGACAAGATTTTCTTCCGATCTTTCCTGCCTTTTCCCTAGCACGTATGACTTTAAAATATGCTTAACTAACATAGTGAGGGCCATCAGATGCCGGGAATCTACGGGGTGTACCGATGCAATTCGCCCCTTGTGGCCTATCTCCGATCCTTTCCCGCTCGCTCAATTGCGTGCGTACGGCTTCATTCCCCGAGCATTTTTCCGTATGTGTCGCGGCTCCAAAACTCTCAATATATGTATAAAACGCATCGGCTAAATGATAGAAACTTACGGGTGTAAATAAACCACCCTTGTAACACCTTAGATTCTACATTTCGCCTCATCTAAGCAAGAGATAGCAACATTCAACATTTTCTTTTCTTCTTTATTAGAGTTGTCCAACTATTTCATTCCTTTCTTCAAGAAGCTTGGTGCTACCTCACATTGAAGCTCACATCTTTCCTTTTATGCACACCCTCAAACTTAGGCTTTTGCCCATGTCTTGTTCACTTAATTATCTTCCCAAATCTTGGGCTTCCAAGCCCTATTTCTCTTTCATCACTAGCACATGAGGATGGGTGCCAAAGAAGATGACTAAAAAGGCTAATAGGCTTGTAATGTAGTTTTCATGAAAAAGGATTAGAGTCCTAAACATTAGCTAACAAGAATTGATGTTCAAGGAGGTCATTTTTGTGGCGAAGTGACTATCCAAAGAAAGCCTAAGATCATTTTCTAAGTGCAACTACATCTAGATTTTCCTATAATCACACTCTGGGCCGCTTCGGACAATGTGCATACACAAGAATTAAAGCTAAAGACCTTACCATACAAGGCATCACACTTGTAAGAGTTCAACTGTTTCCCCACACCAACTAAGGGCATGAATTTAGACAGATAGAACTTGCAAATCATGAAGCAAAACAAGGAATGTGCAATAGTATGACCAAAGAGTGCTCATTTTCAAGTTTAAAATTCATTTCTATGGCATAAGTTTTTTTTGTGGTACAAATTGTGTGCAAACACAACAATGACTAAAAACACAACATTTTCCTTGAGAAAGTCATCTCTCAATCTATCATAGGAAAATGTCACCCGCTTTACACAAAAAGAAAATAAAGAAATTTTTTAGTCGTTTATGTGCCGGGGTTTACAACACTTTCGACACTTAAAACTCGAGAAAATATGCATAGTTTGGGGTGTGTTTATATATATAAGATGACACTTTTTTTCTTTGTTTTTAGGAAAATCGTGTGTTAGAGTTGAAATCTATAAAAGAAAGGAAAAAGTGTAGAAAATGGGCTAAGTACGTGTCTCAAGACGAAAGGTACATTAATCAGAAAATTCCAAAAGACTCGACAAGACCCAAGCTAAAGTAAGACTCTTTGATATGAACCGCATTGCAGCAATCGTGGAAAAAATACAGAAGGTCCACTTGACTAGTCTTTGGGTACGTAGCAACCATGATTCATGGATGTAACTACCTACGACCCGTGCTGCTGAGCCGTGGTGAACTTGTGAAAAGAATGTTGAAAACCTCTTGATCCCACTTGATCTAGCTTAAAAGGACACTGCGAATATGGAGCATAGCGAAACCCCCAAATAGATGCAAGACAAATTCCACCGAGGCTCGTCGCCCGAGTTAGCACGACAAGAAGCTCTTCAAGGAGTAGACGATCCCCTGTGGAGTGATGGAGAATGCCGACCAACACAACATGCCGTAACATAGGCTGGATGGCAGCTCGAACTTGATAATGATAAGGACACAAATATTGATGAGGCCGGGGCAATAGTAGCCATTGTACCACCTTTGCCTGTTGGGGAAAAGTTTGATATCACTAGCACCATGATCCGATTGCTCAACATGAAAGGGGTGTTTAGTGGTCATGCAACTGATGATTCGAATCTACACCGATGAACTTAGTGGGATCGGGCAAGGCATATAGGTTGCCAAGTGTGAGTCGATGCTATCGTAGATGAGAATCTTCCAATTCTTTCTCTGTATGGAGAGGTCACTTTAAGGTTATTAAAATTGTCCAATGACTCATTTACCAATTATAGGGAGCTAAAACAAGTCCTTTTGGAAAGGTTCTTCCCACTTTCCAAGATGTTACCGCTAATGGATTTGATCATTTTCTATAGCTGAAAACCGAGGCACTTTATGGGACTTAACTGAGATTTAATAAGAAGCCGACGGGGTTTCCTAATCATAAAATTCCCCTCGATGACGCTTGTTGGACATTTTTTCCAAAAAGTCTTTGAACAACAACACTAAGGCTATCATGTGCGTATACGATGGTACAAGGAGCACCGATGTGTAATACCCTAGAAGTTACTAAGATTAGACTCGGGAGTTAAAAGGGAAGTTAGTAGAATCTCGGGAAAGATTTCATTGCATCGTGCCACCTAACGGACGTTGGTTCAACTAACGACCCGCGGGAAGCATCCGTGGTGAGGCCTGGCCTGGGTGATAGTTGGAGGAAACGTCAAGTAACAACCCGCTCGCTTTGATTCAACAAGTCATCATTTGAAGTCGTGGGGAGACGGGTCCTGGCCCAAGGGAAGGTAACGAGTCGTGGAACAACTGTTGAGGTTACAATGGGCCGTGGTCATCAATCATGAGAAGGAGTATTAAAAACCTCTAGTCAAGGTAACGCAAGGATAACATTTATCGTTGGAAGGAAGAATGAGTCCCGGGTGTGGTTTCGTGGGAAGACTTGGCGCATATCGTCATGCTGGGGGGGAAAACAACGGATGACCCAACGGGATCATTGTATGAAGGATGATCATCCCTTGCCGAGTCGTGGGATCGAACCCTGGGAAGTGGGGTTAGGCAAAGGATCCAATGCATGTAAACCATGAGTCGTGGTATCAAGGCATAACCTTGCTAACTGGGCCCATGGTTTCATGCTGCGTAAATTTCAAGAATTTCATTAAGGGTATTTTCTACTAAGTCCTAGGTCCTAAACTATGTCGTTTAAGGCTCAAAATACAGTATTTTATAGCGGGGAACTATCCTAGGCTCGGTCATATCCATGCATGCAAGAGTGATAGTCTAGAGAGGTGATCAAGGAAAATTCTTCAAGGTTCTCTTCAATTTCTTCTTGAGCATTCAATGAAGTATAAGAATTAGCTATAATCAGGTATGTAGGGTCACGAATGGGTGGATCTTTTCACACCCATGCCCAACTCTCTCTAAATAATGAATTTTCTATGTCTAATCTATGGGGTTTTAACCCAAGGCATGAAATTCCTAATTTCTTTACATGGGCATGATTTAAGTATGTTTCTACTATTGAGTTACGATTCATGGTCAAGTTTTACATTATTTTAACTTAAAATCATGTTTCCAAGTTTTATGTATTAAAATCCCAATAATGAGAAGTTCATCAAAGATGAGATTTGTGATGAATATATGATCATGATGAGATATTATGATGAAAAACATGTTTTCAAGCTACCCATATTTATAATCATGTTTTTGATGTGAATTGAGTATTTTCAAGCATGTGAAAGTATTAGGCAATGCCCATATGTTCAAGTATGATTTACTATTTCTCGAATTAAGCTTACCACATGGTTTTGGAGTGAAGACTCCCAATTATCTTCCCGCTTGTGGTATGGTTTGAGTTAAGGCTTCTTATATGCATGATTTAAGATTTAAAATTTATTTGATTATTGAGCTTCGTCAATTGACGATGGTAAGCTTCGTTGAAAAGTGATGGAGAGCATACACATTTTTAGGAGTAGTGTCTAGCACCAAGTAGGCTAAGGGTCGATCACCCAATGCCTTATAACTAAGCGCCAATGTAGGTTTATTCTTATGTATATTACTTTGGGACCTCCCTTGTGAGCTATCCCCTTCTCTATTAGGCCACGAACTTGATATCGATATTATGGTATCGTCCCTAGCCCTGGCAAGGCTTTGGATGGCTCTTCCCACTTGAGTGTGATAGTTGGGACCACGTAAGCTCTATCATAGTATGTCAGTTAAAAGATGAGTCTCCAATTGTTCCTCATGATTTCAGTTATGCATGTTCATCATTTATGAGATTTATATATCTATATATGTTCTAAAATAGGTTTGACTCAATGTTAAGTTTTACTCATGAATATCAGATTTCAGCTTTGAGTCAATTGATTCAGTTATGATGAGTTCATGATTTCAGAAAGAATGCATGCAAGCCCTACTCTTGGAATCTTATTATTTATGTTTTACATTATGCATGTTATTAAATGATTTTACTTATTTGAGCAGTTTTACTTACCTTGCATACTCGGTACATTCCACGTACTAACTGTATACTTTATGATGTATCGTTTCATGATATAGGACCCAACACTTAGACTCAGCCCTGTTCATAGTCACTTTTCAGAATTAGTAT
>JACEIK010017210.1:0-13130 GCA_018107945.1 Datura stramonium
CTAAATCTGCTAAGGTGACTTTCTGAAGGACTGTGATAGGGCAATTTCTATATACCCGTCGAGCTATAACTGAATCACCGACTAACGTAGAGACTGAGAAGGGTTCTGATAGGATTTCCTGACTCTGAAACTACTAGCAACATAGGGCGTCACAAAAGATAAAGTAGCCCCTAGATCTAACAATGCACATACATCAAGGTTGAATACTCGTAACATACCAGTGACCACATCTAGAGAGGCCTCCTACTCCTGACGAGATGCAAGGGCATAAAATCTGTTTTGACAGTAACCACCGCCTACACTAGTGGAGGCTCCCTACTGAACTGTGCGTGTTGATGGAGCTGCTGAACTAGTGGATGGGTCTTGGCCTCTACCATGATCCTGTCTAGATGTTGGGCAATCTCTAAGCATATGTCCGGGCTTCCCACACACAAAACAAGCACCTGTACCTCCTAAGCACTGACCAGTGTTTCTCCATCCACACCTGGCACAAGATGGAATACTGTCCTCCCTAGATCTGCTTCCCTGACTACGAGAGCCTGATGCCCGCCCCCTCTGGTCGTGCCTAGATCTGGATGGAATACTCCCTATTGATGGTGCTGGGGATGATGATCTCTAGTGGAACTGCTGACGGTGCCCACCACCGGGTCTCTACTAGGAGAATCCAAAGCTATTAGTCCTGGCACTCTTGGCCTCTCTCTCCCGCTCACTCACCTGTACCTCCCGTATCTGCTAGGCATACAGAACTATCTGAGGAAAGTCAATGTCTTGATGGAGCATCACGGTCCAGCAATCTTTGACCAAATAGTCTGCTATCCCATCCACGAACCAACTCACTCGAGCCCTCTAGTCTGCCACCATCTCAGGTGCATACTTTGACAAGTGGGTGAACTCCAAAGCATACTCTTGGACCGTCATGTTGTTCTGTCTCAAATTCACAAATTCCGCTGCTTTGATTTCCCTCATCTCTTGGGGAAAGAACTGATTCAAAAATGTGGTATGGAACTCATCCCAACCAATGGGGCCCTCTCCAACTGTCCTGCTATGCTTCCATTGCCTGAACCAAATATGCGCAACCCCTTTCAACTGATACGAGGCTAGAACTTCACACTCCTCTCCTGTCACCCCCATGATCTGGGTGATCTTTAGAATTTCATCAATAAATTTATATGTATCCTCGCCCACCTTTGACCCAGGAAATTCCAGAGAGTTCATCCTTAGAAAATCTCTAAATCTCACCACTACCGCATTCCCATTCTGGGGGACATGCACTACCACCTGTTGGTTGACTTGGGTGAAGCCAAAGCTAACATCTGAATGGCAGCTCTAAACTCTGAATGGGCAACCTGTTTGGGCACATGATCCTCGGGGACTGCTAGGGCTTGTTGGTGCCTATCCCCATTGCCATTCTCGTGACCATTTCCATTTCCGTTCCTTCTTCCGTTAACTCGAAGAGGAGGCATGATTCTGAAAACGCGTATAGCACGAGTTAGAAGGATAGAGAGACATTTCATCACACGACATAGATCATGAAAGAAGGGACATTTCCTAAACATTTCGTAGCCTCTTCGTCATAAGTGTGGCGTGCTTCACACCCATGAAGAAGACTCTACTTAACGCGGCTTTCAGACACCCTAGGATACTTCAAAACCTAATTCTCTAATACCATGTTTGTCATATCCCAAACATAGGCCCAGATTGAGACACGGGATAAAGAACCCCCAGAGGCTTCAAGTCGACCCATGGTATGAACATGACATCTAAACTCAACATAATAATGCAGAAGTCTAACATACATAAAATAGCGGAAGTCTGAAAATCTGGTACATCGAATATCTGAATACATAACAACAATCTAAAACTAAAAACATATTATGTCTGATAAGCCTCTACATACTGATGAGTTGATAGGACAAGACCCCAACTAACTCCCTATGGACTGAAACTAAAAAATACTAAATACAATGGAGCAAAGGATGCCCTCGAAGGATAAGAACTCACCAACTCTGGCTGGGAGATGCTACTCTGAGGATCTGGCTAACAGCGGGACTGAACCTGAATGTTTGAGCATGTATCATAAAACAATACAACATAGAATATGCAGTCAGTACGTGAAATGTACTGAGTATTCAAGATAAGTAAAATAGCTAAGTAGGTAAAAATCAGAAATCATGCATATCATAAAACCTTTCATCATAAGATTCTGAGAGTAGGGCTTGCATGCTATTATCTAAAAACATGATTTAAACGTAACTGAATCTGACCTAAAGCTAAAACTGATTATTCATAAGTAAAAAAAAACATTGGGTCAAACCTGCTGAAAACATAATATCATGACTATTGAACATGCATAACTGAAATCATGAGGAATAATGGGAGACTCGTCATAAAATCGACATTATGAAGATAGATCCTATGTGGTCCCGACTATTACACTCAAGTGGGCAGAGCCGTCCAAAGCCTTGCCAAGGCTAACCATGATATCGATATCAAGATGGAGGCCCCTTGGGGGTAGGGGAAGCTCACAAGGGAGGTCCCAAATAATCTGAACATACCTACGTTGGCATGTAGTTCTGAGGAATAGGGTTGACTGACCCTTAGCCTGCTCGGTGCTAGACACTACTCCCAAAAACATGCATGTGCTCTCCATCATTTTTCAACAAAGCTGGACCATCGTCTAGTGACGAAGTTGAATCATAACATGATATATAAAATCAGAAAACATAACACGAGGAGCCTTGCCTCAAACCATACCACAAGCTAAAAGGGTGGGAAATAGATTATATGAGCTTCAAAAACTTAAATATACGTGAAATAGACTTTGATATTCGAAATCATGAATATAGAAATGGGTAATTCGAAATCATATTTTTATCATACACATCACATCATGCTTGAAAACATATATCATAATCTCAACCTTTCATGAATTTTCATAATTGGGCATCATAATTGTAAGGCTTTGAAAATATGAATTTGTAATTAAAACATTATAAAGCATGCCCATGAATCATAATTCAACACTAGAAACATGAATTGATTATACCCATGATAGATACAAAACATTTACAAGTTGGGTTAAAACCCCATAGATTCATCAACTAGAATTTCCATGAATTTGAGAAGGAATTGGGAATGGAAGTGGATGGATACACCCATTCATAACCCTACATACCTGGGCAAATCTGATTTACACTTCCTCTTGAAAGCCTAAAGGAAATTGGAGAAAAATTGGGAAAATTCTTCAAGCTTGATCTATAAGGAAACGCTCTAAGTTGCATACATGGAGTAGGAATGCTTAGAATAGGTTTATCACCCTTAAAACCCTGCTAACTGAGCTTCAAACGATGTAGTTTAGGACCTTAGGGTTTAGGAATTATGAAAATACCCTTGATGAAAAGTCTGGAATTTCTGCAGTGCCAGTGACAACGAGTGATACCATGGGTCGTGCCTTGCAACCATGACTCGTGGTATCCATCTGTTACTTCCTTCCCTCATTCTTTAGTACTCAGGTCCTAATACCACGACTCAAAAGGAAGAGTCGTTACATAAAACAATCATCCATTGTATCCTCTTGTTACTGCCTCTTATGGAACTGCCTATGAACTTCCTACGAGTCACGCCATGACTCGTAACATCATCCAACAAGTCGTGGGTTCCATCTGTTACTTGACTGGGGAATTTTCCCTGCTCTTCCCACGGGCACTTACAACGACTCGTTTTCTCTCACAACGAGTCATACCACGACCCGTACTATCCATCCCTGACTATTCCAGAACCAACCCACGACTCCTACCTACGAGTCATACCTTCTTCCAACAGGTCGTTACACGGCCCATTGCTCCAACTCCTTCCCTAACTGCTAACCACGGGTGGTTCCTATGGGTCGTGGGTCCTTCCTACTACTCGTACCCTCAATCATCTTGAGGAAAAATTTCAGATTTTCTGTCGCTTCTAATTTGCAATTTCTGAGTCTAGCCTTAGGCACTTCCGAGGTATTACAATATCTCCTCCTTGAGAACATTCATCCTTGAATGTGAATGAACATACTAAAAGCTGGGGAAAAGGACTGACATCTCAATCTAAAAACTGTCGAAGTAGTTGACTCCAGAATAGAATACATGACTGAACTAAATTCATGATTCACACATACATGCATACATGAAAGAAACTAGAACACATAAACTAAACATGAAACTAAATAGAGTACTAAGGAGCGAAACTAGTACCTCAAGCTGGAATTGAGCAGGGAGGGAATAGATGCGGATATTTAGCCTATCATACATGTTTCGACCTTCCTCGTAGCTCCCTCGGCATGTTGATTTCACCACGAAACCTTTACTGAAGAAACTTCCTTATTCCTTAGCTTCCGAACCTGACGATCAAATATTTCCACTGGACCTCTTCGTAGATTAGGCTATCCTTCACACCTATGCTCTGCACCGGGACAACCAAAGTTGGATCACCCATGCACTTCTTCAAAAGCGACACATTAAACACCGGATGCACTGAAGCCAATTCTGAGGGAAACTCCAACTCATATGCTACCCTACAAACCTGTCTCACAATCCGGTATGAACCAACATAACGGGGACTGAGTTTCCCTTTTTTTCCGGATCTCATCACTCCCTTCATGGGAGATACCTTCAGAAACACCCAATCATCAACCTCAAACTCAAGTTCTCATCTCCCCATTTACGCATAGGACTTTTGGCGACTCGGAGTTGTTTTCAACCTTTCTCTTACAAGTTGAACCTTCTCCATAGCCTCATGGACTGAATTTAGTCCTATCAATGCAGCTTCACCGACTTTACACCAACCAATAGGCAATCTATATCTCCGCCCATAGATTGCCTCAAACGTAGCCATCTGAATGCTGGAATGCTAGCTTTTGTTACATGCAAACTCAAATGAGAGGAAAATGATCATCCCAACTACATTTGAGAACAATCACACATTCCCTCAACATATCTTCAAGAGGGCCTGACCATCTATTTGCGGGTGAAATGTTGTGCTAAGCTGGACCTGAGTACCAAGTCCCTTCTTAAACGATCTCCAAAATTGGGAGGTAAACTGAGTACCTCTATTTGATATAATGGACAATGGCATTCCATGCAACCAAACTAACTCCGAAATGTATAACTTAGCATAATCCTCGCAACGTTGGTAGTTTTAACCGGTAGAAAATGAGCTACTTTAGTCAACCTATCTACAACCACCCAAATAGAGTCATACTGTCGACGAGTACGAGGCAACCCCGTAGTGAAGTCCATATTGATCTCCTCCCACTTCAAAGTAGGGATACTAATATCTTGGAGAACACCTCCAAATCTTTGATGTTCCACTGTCACCTGTTGACAATTCGGACACTTAGCCACAAACTCTTCTATGTCCTTCTTCATGACAATCCACCAATAGATTTCCCGTAGGTCACGGTACATCTTGGTGGCACCTGTATGTATAGAATAACTAGAACCATGATCCTCATGCAACATCCTCTCCCTCAAGTTATCAACACCTGGTACACACAAACGACCCTGATATCGTAGTAACCCATCTCCCCATTGGGAGAAGACCTCCACCTTCTAAATTTAAACATCTTCCTTCAGCTTTACTAAAATAGGATCCTCATCTTGTATAGCTTTGACCCCGGTCACTAAGGAAGACTCTAATCCATTTTGAACAATGACACCACCATCCGTCGAGTCAACGAGACGAACTCCTAACCATGCAAGCCGATGCACATCCTTCACTAACTCTTTCCTCTCCTCATCTACATGGGTCACACTCTCCATACAAAGCCTGCTAAGAGTGTCTTCCACCATATTAGACTTGCCCGAATAATAAAGGACACTCATATAATGATCTTTCAAAAGCTCCAACCACCTCCTCTGACGTAGATTCAGATCCCTTTGGGTAAACACATATATAGGTTGTTGTGGTCCGTAAACACATCCACGTGGACGCCGTATAGATAGTAACTCCAAATATTCAAGGCAAATACTACCGCTGCCAACTCGAGGTCATGAGTCGGATAGTTCTTCTCATGGACCTTCAGCTGCCTGGACGCATAGGTTATAACCTTACCGTGCTGCATTAATACACAACCAAGACCAATTCTCGAGGCGTCACAATATACCACAAACCCATCGGTACCCTTAAGTAAGGTCAACACTGGTGCTGAGGTGAGTCGACCCTTCAACTATTGGAAGCTCTTCTCACAAGCCTCCGACCATTGAAACTTCACTTTCTTCTGGGTCAGCTTAGTCAATGGTGCTGAAATGGATGAAAATCCTTCCACAAACCTCCTATAGTAACCGGCTAAGCCCAAAATCTCCTGATATCTGAAGGACTCACTTGTCTAGGCATTTTCTTCACGGCTTCTATCTTCTGAGAGTCCACCTCTACACCCTCACTGACACCACATGCCCCAAATATGCTACTGAGTCTATCAAAAACTTGCATTTGTTGAACTTAGCATATAATTGGCGATCCTTAAGAGTCTGTAGTACCACTTGCAAATGGGTGGCATGATCCTCCTCGCTCTGCGAGTATATGAGAATTTCATCTATGAACACTATCATGAACATGTATAGATACAACTTGAACACCCTATTCATCAAATCCATATATGCTGCAGGAGCATTCGTTAGTCTAAAAGACATAAATACAAACTCATAGTGACCATACCGAGTCCTGAAGGCTATCTTCGGAATGTCACTCTCCCAAACCCTGAGCTGATGATACCTGGATCTGAAGTCTATCTTTGAGAAACACTTGGCACCTTAAAGCTGGTCAAACAAATCATCAGTCCTAGGATGGGGATACCTGTTCTTGATTTTCATTGTGTTCAATTGTCAATAGTCAATGCACATTCCAAGGGAACCATCCTTCTTCCAAACAATACCAAGGATCTGCTAAACTTTCATGCAGCACTTGCTGCTCCACTAACTGATTACATCCTCTAGGTTCTCTCACCAGCTTCACCTTGAAATCCTCATAATAAGGTGGCATTTTGTGCTGCTCTAAACACTTCAAACATTTTCTCCTGACCATCTACTCTCATAAACATCTTGCCCGGTTGAACATGTATGACTGCGTCGGTGGTGGTAAAATATCCTCTACCCAAAAAGAGGGAAATTGTTGCATCTGTCTCATAGTCTAAGATTATAAACTCCACTGGCAGGATGAAAGGTCCTACCTTAATCAAGACATCTCCAATGATTCCCTTAGGTTAGGCTAGAGACCGATCCGCAAGTTGCAACGTCAATATGGTAGGATGTGGTTCACCTAGTCCCAGTGTTCTAAATAGGGATGCAAGAATCAAATTGATGCTTGCACCCAAATCAGACAAAGATAAACCAACTTCCTTGCTTCCAATAGTGACAGGAATAGTGAAACTCCCAGAATCCTTTAACTTTTTAGGAATTTCTTTCTTGATTTAAGAACTGCACTCTTTCATAAAGGCCACGTTTTCAAACTTTGTATGCCTCCTCTTATTGGACACGATATCCCTGAGATACTTGCCATACTTCGAAACTTCCTGCAAAATCTCCACCAATAGAATATTCACATGAACCTGCTTCAACAACTCAAGAAACTTGCGATAGGTTGTGTCCTCTTTTTTCTTATTCAACCTTTAAGGAAATGGGGGATGTGATCTAGCTACTATAATTTTTGGTTGTGGGTTGCTAGATTCCCTTACCTCAATCTTAAATCTCACATCCTGTTCCTCATCAACTTTTTATTTTCTTGGGACAACCTCACCCAGCTCCTTACCACTGCACAATAAAATAGCATTTACATTTTCCTTTGGGCTCTTCTCGGTATTACTGGGGAGTGCCCCCTGTGGTCTATTGTTCTACTATAGAGACAATTCCCCATTTGCCTTTCAAGCTCATGTATGGACTTTTGCATTTGATTTACCACTTGCATGTGCTGCACCATCTATTTCTTCATTATCTCCTCAAGAGAACTATTCTGTTGCTGGCCCTGTTGACTTTGATATGTGTTTGGGGCCTTTGGAAGTGTTGATTCCCTCCCCAGGGGGGATTTTCTCCATTCTGGTACCTCTAATTATAGCCATTACCTGCAAAACCTCCACCATGAACTTGTTGTCCCACAAAATATATAGACTCAGGATTAAGAGGACAACCTGAATAGGCGTGGCTTTCTCCACGCACCTTACATGATGGTGGTGGGATTTTTACCTGTTGTACCTGCTGCACTTGGCCTTCTGCTGGTGTGGTCACCAACTTACTATCACATTCACCAACTGAATAATGTCTTCCCTGATTGCCGCTACACCATCCACCTCAAGCTTTCTCGGCACCTTTGCTACTACAAATCCTCTGCCTGAATCCTGATAATCCTAACTCCCCGCAAACACGAGGTTCAATAGAGCCTCAATTTCATCATAACTTTTGGACAGAATCTATCCTTATGCAGTAGTGTAAAGAGTATCTTAGATTCGAGCTTCAGACCCTGAATGAAGTTGTGCCCAATTATCTCCTTAGGTTGCAAGTGGTGTGGACAATCCCTCAAGTAACCCTTGTAATGTTCCCATGCTTGAGCTGATGTTTCTCTATCTTTCTGTACGAATTCAGAGATCTTTCCCCTCAGTTCTTTAGTTCTTATTGAAGAGAAAAACCGGTTGATGAACTTATTGGAGAGGATCTCCCAAGTGGTGATGGATCCTGCAGGCTCATTTTGAAGCCACTCCTTGGCCTCTCCGATTAGTAAGAATGGAAACAAAGTCAACTTGACATATTCATCTGACACATTCTGGTAGTGGAAGTTTTCACTCAACTCTACCAATGTCATCAGATGCCTGTGGGGATCCTCATACGTCTTGCCCTGAAATTGGCAAGTGTTTTGGACCGACCACAAGTCCCTTCCTTTAGCTCAAAGTTCCCATAGATGGACGGTTTGAAAATTTCTTTAGAAGCGTTTTCCACATTCGACCTAGAAAATTGCAACACTAGAACTCTCTCATTATCTTCACCTGCTTCTTTCCCGATGTTTTCCATAGCTAACCTTTGAAAGGTTCTCTCTATTTCAGGATCAAGAGAAGCTAAGGTTGGTCCATGACTTCTCGCGCTTGGAACACACTGAGGCAAACAACCCTGCAAACTTCAACAAAAACAAGAAACAAACATAAAATACAAAATAGCAAAACAAAATTCTAACATATAAATGATTAAAAAATATTCAAGTCCCCGTAAATGGCACCAAAAATTTGATGTTGCCCAAGCACACGCAAGCGCATGTGGTCATCAAGTAATATAGGATTGTTAAGTCCAAATATCGTACCCACAGGAACTTGTCAATTTAATCATTATAAGGGTGTACTTTGATTTCATTAATCTACAAAACAAGTAAAATGAAGATTTATTTAGAAAATTAAACTACTAAAACATCAAATGTAGAAATTAACTAATACGAATGCAAGCTTGATTGTATTTTGATAATGATGACAGACTAGGGTAATGACACTTGATTGGTTTCAAGTTGAGTTTTCCAAATGTAATTAAACTAGCATGATTATTTCTACGGTTGTTAGTTTCAAGTTACTATCCAATTTCTTACTACTATCCCTAGCATCGAAGAACTATTTCATGAATCCTAACGCATATATCCCTATGGTCGCAAGAGAACAATGAAACGACAATTATGCCTACTTATATTTCAACTAAACGGGTTTGAAGGGTATATTCCTATCCTCAACAACAACTTCTATCCTATCACCAATAGGTTCGAGGGTATTTGAATTCCCGTTCTATATTTATTTTTAACCCTTTCGATTTCATTTCCCAAGTTCAATTGGAAGCCAACAGATTACTCATAAGGTTATCAATCTCATAAATAATAAATTAACAAAAATAAATACAAACAACCATAAAAGAAGAATCAAAACTAATTTTATTTAGTCTATCAAACAATCAACCATTCACCATGGCCATGACCCTAGAATCTGAGTTTAGCCACTCATATACAAGCGGAAAAACAAATACTTAGTCATCACCATGCGAAAATACGAAGTAAAGAAGAGAAAACCTAGTTGTAGAACCTTGTCTTCCTTCCAAACGACTTACAAGATTTCATGAATGAACTACAGAATAAAAATGAGTAAAGACTACTTCCAGAAGTCCAGAACTACGTAACTAACAACCTAAGGCTTATAGATGAGCCTTTAAATAACCTTTCTGCCCTTCAAGAGTTGGCTTTAAAATCAGTATTTTTTGTCACAGAATGACTCTAGTACACTGCCCCTCCTATCTCACCATAGACTTAGTTAAATTTCCAGCAATTTTAGCTCTAAATAGGGCCTGGCACGCCTCCCCCTTCATCTCACCAAGGTGTTCGTCAAATTTCTCTAAGTCTTGGACACCTCTGGCACGGGGTGCCACTCATCTCGCCAAAATTTTGAAGTGAAATTCTCTGAAGTTTGAGGGCTGGCGCGACATACTAGACATAACACTAGAATGAGATTTTATTTTCTGAAGTTTGGGACTTGGTGTAGGGCGCCAGCCATAGCACCAAACCCGTCAGATCCTCAAATCTTCATTTCTTTCATCATTTTGAGCCCATTTTGTCTAGTTTCCTACTCAAATCCTTTGTTAGCGCATAAAACACACACATAGATGAACTTAAGCATAAATTAAGGATTATAAACTCAAAGCATGATCAAATAAGGGTAAAAACATGGCAAATGGTCATGAAAGTATGCCCAACATCAATTCTAGGATATTAGAGGTTCGAAAGATGGAAATATTGGCAAGAAGATCTTACCTTGGAAGGGGAAGTCACTCTTGTCCTTGAAAAATTGCACCTGAGCTTTCATACTTCATACCTTAGAATAATGAGGTGAAAAACCTTGAAATACTAACTTAAATAGGCAATCTACCTCGCATTGTCCATTGCAGCTGTCACTTTCTCATTGCAGCAGACCCGTGATGATGATTGGATCTTTGCTATAGAGAAATTTGGCTATTTCTCCACCACCATTATGGTGGTGTCGCTGCAACAGAATTTTTACCGCTGCAGTGCTGTCCTGCTAATCAGTAGCTCAATAATTCTGCATATTTTTCCATCCCAACATACAAGTTTTTATTAAGACTTCATACCACCTTCCAAATACACATCTAGCTATAAAACGGTGCTACGAATTCACACATAGTCTTAGAATTCTCAACCGAGATCTAGTTCACTAGGTCACCCCCTAATGGAATGCAACAGACATCAATTAATCGCAACATTGGACACATTTCATTTTTTACTACCCTTTTTTTGAGTTTTTATTAGCTCACTTCCACTGTAGGGATTCCAAGGATGCTAAGGCCCTAACCGTGCTATAACGACTGAATGGGTCGTTACATAAATGAATAATTTGTATCATCATAGCATGATATAAATTACATGATTGAAAAAAATAGGGACTTTAGCTTCATTATCGCAAAATAGCAGTAATTGAACTTCAAGAAATTTTCTCTGTCAGTATTTCATTCTTTTTATGCTACTCAATGTTTGGACCAAAATCATAGTTAAGAGCTATAACATTGAGGTGCATAATGAAGTTCATATCGTTATTGATGAGGATTTTATAAAACAGTTTTGTCCTTCTCCGCGTGAAAATACAATCATAGTATGTTATTGTTTTTCATATCTCATAATACACTAAATCTATTAGTTGATGTTAATTTATATTTTATTGGGTACAATCGGCAACTATTTTAATCAATTGATACGATACAAACGTCAAGTTTGAAAAGGTTGCAAATGAATATAAATAGATCATGATGATTCCATTTTATCTTTTAAAGATTGTGCACAATTAAATAAAATGTTCATTTTCATAAACTTCATATCTTCATTCTATAGGATTCTAATACTGTTAATAACATGATTACTTCTAAAATATCCTTGCCAAGAAAAGTATATCAAATAAAAAATCATTTGTCGTATAAATCAATAATGATCCCAATGCATATGATGGTGTCGGTTATAACGAAGCCTCCCATTGTTCCTCATGTTTTTAGATATATGTGTTCATGTCTGATGCAATTATGTCTTAAGGAATATTTCACCCATTGATCAGTATATGAGTTTTCACTTATGTTTTCAAGTATGACACGCTATATGATTTCTATTTCTAAACCTTGGGTCATTATATTCAAATTACGTTGAGTAGATTATAATTATACATATTTCAGAAATATGGCTTTTAGCATGTTGCCCTTACTCTCATGATCTATCTTGATTTATGTTCATGATTTCACACTGATATTGGGCGTATTTATACGACCAAACTCCATATTTTCAACCCGTTGTGAGTCTTAATAGGGAGAATATTGATGTATTCGCACATGTTAGAGTTAATTAAGGTTATTTTTGTTTTTTTGTTTAGTATTAATAATTGTGTGGTGACTAATTGCAGGTGGAGAAGAAAGTGGCATAAATTGGAGGAGCAAGCCAAACTCTGAGGGATAATAGGCTAATATCTGGAGGGCGTAAAGAGAGAATTGAAAGTTCCCCCACCGTGTCATGCTAAGGATGGTTCGCGTCTAAAAACGTACCACATTACATGGGGGGAAGACTAAAATTATGAAAAATTGGAGGGCACAAAATAGTGAAGGAGCACAATGGCTCCGTGGCACAGAGCCTGACCTCCGCGATGGCCTCTGTGCCACGTTGAGGGGAAATTAGTGCCTTGCCCAGATTCCAGTGAGCCCTCGCGATGGCTCCGTGGCACGGAGCTTGAGCTCCACGATAGCCTTTGTGCCACGTTGCCAGTTTATTTTGGGAAATTTTCCACTTGTATAAATAGAACACTTAGGCTTTTATTTTGGTCACTCTGAAAATTTATGCATGAACGTGGGAGGCAGGCAGTTGAGCTGAAGAAAATCCGAGGGTTATTTCTCTTCTCTTTTCTTCCAAATTTCAATTGTTTGTATGATTACTACTTGTTTGAAGATGTCTAATCAACAAATGAGTGGCTAAATTACCTCCGTCTGAGGTTGAGGCAAATTGCAGAATTTTGTAATTTATTATTAATTCAGCTTAATTCTCTTCTCTTAAGAAAGGTTATTCTGCTATTCTTGTTTTTCATTGTGTTAATGTTTGCCCATCAT
>JACEIK010017212.1:0-13125 GCA_018107945.1 Datura stramonium
AAAGAGCCACTATATTACTTGCACGACCCGTACACTTGCGGACGCGCTCGATGTGAAAAAGAGTCATCAAATTATTGGCACTCGATGCGGGCGTCGTCAATGATGAGATGTTATGATGAAAAGCATGTTTTCAAGCTATGCATATTTACAATCAAGTTTTCGATGTGAATTGAGTATTTTCAAGAATGTGAAATTATTGGACAATGTCCACATATTCAAGCATGATTATGATTTCCCGAATTAAGCTTACCACATGGTTTTGGAGCGAAGACTCCCAATTATCTTTCATCTTGTGGTATGGTTTGAGTTAAAGCTTCTCATATGCATGATTTCCTATTTGAGATGCATTTGATTATTGATATTCGTCTATTGAGGATGGTAAGATTCATTGAAAAAAGATGGAGAGCATATGCATATTTTTGGGAGTAGTGTCTAGCACTAAGTAGGCTAAGGGTCGATCACCCTATGCCTCAGAACGATGCGCCAACATAGGTTTATTCTTATATATATTACCTTAGGACCTTCCTCGTGAGCTATCCCTTTCCCTATTGGGACACAAGCTTGATATCGATATCATGGTATCATCCCTAGCCCTGGCAAGGCTTTGGACAGCTCTACCCAGTTGAGTGTGATAGTTGGGACCACGTAAGTTCTATCGTGGAATTTTGATTAAAAGACCAGTCTCCCATTGTTCCTCATGATTTTAGTTATACATGTTCATCATTCATGAGATTTATACATCTACATATGTTCTAAAGCACGTTCGACTCAATGTTCAGTTTTACTCATGAATATCGTATTTCATCTTTGAGTCAATTGATTCAGTTATGATGTCAAATTATATTATGATGAGATCATGATTTTAGAAAGAATGCATGCAAGCCCTACTCTAAGATTCTTATTGTTCATGTCTTACTTTATGAATGTCTTTAATGCTTTTACTTTTTAAATTGATTTTACTTACCTTGCATACTCAGTACATTCCATATACTGACTACATACTCTATGCTGTGTTGTTTCATGATACAGGACTCGGCACTCAGACTCAGCCCTGTTCATAGTCAGTTCTAGAGTTATAACCCATTTTAGTGGTGAATCCTCATCTTCCAAGAACCATTTGCTTTCAGATATCGATGTACTTTCAGTTTCAGTATTAGAGAGTTAGTTGGGATCTTGTCCTATCAACTCATCAAGACTTAGAGGCTTTTCAGACAATAGAATACATTCAACTTCTGATTGTGTATTCTGATGTTATGTTAATTTTAGAATTCCACTTAGATTATTATGTTTACTCTCCAATTTTTATAATTGATTAGATGTGTGTTCATGCCATGGGTTGAGTTTTAGTCTCTCTGGGCTCCTTGTCGTGTGTCTCGATCCGGGCCTCTGTTTGGGTCGTGACAAACATGGTATCAGAGAAATAGGGTTGAAGTGTCCTAGGGTGTCTGAAAGCCGCGTTAAGTCGAGTCTTTTTCATGGGTGTGAAGCATGCCACACTTATGACGAAGAGGCTACGAAACATTTAGGAGATGTTCCCTTCTTTCATGATCTATGTCATGCGATGAAAAGTCTCCCTATCCTTCTAACTCGTGCTATTCTAGATTGCAGAATCATGGCTTCCCTTAGAGTAAATGGTAGCAGGAATGGGAATGGAGAAGTCCACGAGGATGGCAATGGAAACGGGCACCGGCAGGCCCCACCAGCCTAGGAGCACCGTGCACCAGAGTCGGTTGCCCATTCTGAGTTTTGGGCAGCCATTCAGATACTTGTGTAGTCCTTGAACGCTCAGGTCAATCAGCAAGAAGTTGCGCATGTTCCATAAAATGGAAATGTGGTGGCGGTTCGAGTCAGGGATATCTTGAGAATGAACCTGCCAGAGTTCCTCGGGTCAAAGGTAGAGGAGGACCCACATGAATTCATTGATTAGATTGTGAAGATAACCAAGGTTATGGGGTTAATGGGGTTGAATGTGCAGAGTTGGCCTCATATCAGCTAAAAAGGGTCGCATACATCTGGTTTCTTCAATGGAAAGTAGGGCCGCTTGACCACGTCTTGTCTCTTGGGAGGAGTTCCATGTTGCATTCCTAGATCAGTTCTTCCCTCTTAAGATGAGGGAGCTGAAGGCAGCCGAGTTTGTGAATCTTAATCAAGGGAGAATAACAGTGTAGGAGTATTCCCCCGAGTTCACTCGCCTTTCGAAGTACGCCACAAAGTTAGTGGCTGATTAGAGGGCATGGGTGAGCAGATTTGTTCATGGAGTGGCGGGATATTTGGATTAGGATTGTAGGACCTCTATGCTCTAACAAGATATAGATTTCGGATAGTCTTGTACGCCCAATAGATAAAGGCGGTGCATATGAGGGAGAGAGAGCCCAAGAGGTCCAGGACTGATAGCTACAGATTCTCACAGCCGAGGTCAGGTGGTGGGCACCAATAGCAGACCCACCAGAGATCTTCAGCCCCAGCATCTTCAGCGTTGAGTGTTCTATCTAGGCCTAGGCATGATCAGAGGGGCGGAGCATTAGGATTGAGGGATCAGAGCAGCAGACCTGCAGATTCTAGCATCCTAGTTTGCGGCAGCTGTGGTCGGGGACACGCGGGCCAGTGCTTGGCAGGTTCAAGTGCTTGCTTCAGGTGTGGGAAGCCTAAACACATGCTTAGAGATTTCCCAACAGCGAGACAGGACCATGATAGGGGCCAAGGAACAACTTCTAGTTCAGCAGCCCCACCCGCACGCTTAGTACATCAGTGGGGATCTACCAGCATAGGCGGCGGTCAGCGCCAAAACAGATTCTATGCATTCGCATTCCGCCAGGAGCAGGAGGTGTCCCCGGGTGTGGTCAATGGTATGTTGTGTGACTTTCATCTTGATGTTTATGGTTTGTTAGATCTGGGGGATACCTTATATTTTGTGACACCTTATATGGCCAGTAGCTTCGAAGTCAGTCCCGAAGTCTTGTCAAAACCCTTCTCAGTCTCTACTCTAGTAGGTGATTTAGTTGTAGCTAGACGGGTGTATAGAGGTTTTCTAGTCTCAGTCCTTCAGAAAGTCACCTCTGCGGATTTGATAGAGTTAGCCATGATCGATTTTGATGTTATCCTCAGCATGGATTGGCTATTTGCATATTATTCCTCATTAATTGTAGAACCCGAGCGGTAGAGTTCAGATTTCTGGTAGAGCCAGTCTTAGAGTGGAAAGGTAGTTCAACCTGTAGGTCGTTTTATTTCCTACCTTAAGGGTAAAAAGATGATTTTTATGGGTTGTGTGTACCATCTAGTTATGGTTAAGAATGTTGAGTCTGAAACCCTGACTATCCAGTCAGTTCAAGTAGTATGTGAGTATCCAGAGGTCTTTCCTGATGATTTATCGGGAATCCCTCCCGAGCAGGAGATTGATTTTGGTATTGATCTTCTTCCCCAAATAAAGCCTATATCTATTCGTCCTTATAGAATGTCTCTATCCGAGCTAAAAGAGTTAAAGGAGCTGTTGATGGACCTATTAGATCAGGGTTTCATTAGACCGAGCAAGTCCCAATGGGGTGCACCAGTTCTCTTTATTCGAAAGAAAGATGGTTCCCTTCGCATGTGTATTGATTATCATTGATTTAACAAAGTCACCATCAAGAACAAGTATCATCTATCTAGGATTGATGATTTTTTTGACCAGCTTCAGGGTGCCAATTGCTTTTCAAAGATAGATCTCAGATCCAGATACCATCAGCTCAGAGTTCTGGAGAGCGATATCCCGAAGACAGCCTTCAGGATGCGGTATGGTCATTATGAGTTTGTAGTTATGTCTTTTGGACTAATGAATTCTCCTGCAGCTTTTATGGACTAGATGAACAGGGTGTTCAAACCATATTTAGATATATTCGTGATTGTGTTTGTTGATGATATCCTGATAAACACTTAGAGTGAGGAGGAGCATGCCACTCATTTAAGAGTAGTGCTACAAACTCTTAAGGATCACCAATTATATGCCAAATTCAGTAAATATGAGTTTCGTTGAACTCAGTGGCATTTTTGGGCCATGTGGTATCAAGTGAATGCATAAAAGTGGACTCACAGAAAATAGAAGCAGTGAAGAGTTGGCCTAGACCATTGAATCCTTAATATATTCTGAGCTTTTTGGGTTTAGATAGCTACTATCAAAGGTTTGTGGAAGGTTTCTCGTTGATTGAAGTACCTTTGACCAAATTGACCCAAAAGAAAGTGAAATTCCAATGGTCGGAGGCTTGTAAAAGGGGTTTTCAGGAGTTGAAGGCTCGACGTACCTCCGCGTTGGTGTTAACCCTACCCGAGGGTACTGATGGGTTCGTGGTGTATTGTGATGATTCAAGGATCGGACTTGGGTGTGTGTTGATGTAGCACGGGAAGGTTATTGCATATGCCTCCAGACAACTAAAAGTTCATGAGAAGAATTACCTGACCCATGACCTTGAATTGGCTGCGGTGGTATTCGCATAAAGGATATGTCGACATTATTTGTACGGGGTTCATGTGGATGTGTTTACGAACCATAAGAGTTCACAATATGTGTTTACACAGAAGGATCTCAATCTTTAGCAAAGAAGGTGGTTGGAACTACTCAAGGACTATGATATGGAAAGTGTAACCCATGTGGATGAGGGAAAAAAGGAGTTGGTGAAGGAGGTGCATCGACTCGCAAAGTTGGGAGTTTGGTTGGTTGACTCGACCGATGGTAGAGTTATTATTCAGAACACATCAGAATAATCTTTGGTGACTGGTGTAAAAGTTATGCAAGACGAGGACTCGATTTTGGTAAATTCAAAGGAAGCCATCCAGGATCAGAAGGTAGAGGTCTTCTCCAAAGGGGGAGATGGTGTGCTTCTATACCAGGGTGGTTATGTGTTCCGAATGTTGATTATTTGAGGAACTGGATGTCGCATGAGGCTCATGGGTCCAGGTATTCAGTCCATCCAGGCATCACCAAGATGTACCGTGACTTATGAAAAGTTTATTGGTGGAATGGCATGAAGAAGGACATCGCAAAATTTGTATCTAAGTGCCCAAATGGTCTGCAAGTGAAGGTCGAGCACTAGAGACCGGGAGGCGTGCTTCAGGATATAAGTATTCCAACATTGAAGTGGGAAGATATTAATATAGACTTCATCACAGGTTTACCTCATACTCATCGACAATACGACTCCATTTGGGTTGTGGTAGATAGGTTGACGAAGGCTGCTTATTTTCTACCAGTCAAAACCACAGATTCGGCAGAGGACTATGCCAAACTATACATCCGAGAGATAGTTCGATTTCATGGAGTGACCTTTTATATCATATGAGATAGAGGTTCCCAATTTACCTCTCAGTTTTGGAGGTCATTTCACAAAGGACTTTGTACTTAGGTTAAGCTCAGCATAGCATTTCACCGCAAACGGTTGGTTAAGCGGAGAGGCCAATTCAGACTCTCGAAGACAAGTTGAGGGCATCTGTGATTGACTTCAAGGATAGTTGGGATAATTATTTTCCTCTTATCGAGTTTGCATATAATAATAGTTACCATTCTAGTATTTAGACAACTCTATTTAAGGCTCTCTATAGGTGGAGATATAGATCGTCCATTGGTTGGTTTGAGGTTGGTGAAGTGGTGATGATAGGACCAGATTTAGTTCATGAGGCCATAGAGAAGGTTCAGTTGATAAGGGATAGGTTGAAAACATCCCAAAGTCGTCAAAAGCCCTATGCCGATGTGAGAAGAAGAGAACTTGAGTTTGAAGTTGATGATTGGGTATTTCTGAAGGTTTCTCCCATGAAGGAAGTGATCAGGTTCGGAAAAGAGGGGAAACTTAATCCCCACTATGTTGGCCCGAACCAGATTGTGAGACGTGTTGGCATGGTGGCATATAAGTTAGTGTTACCCTCGAAATTATCTTCAGTTCATCCTGTCTTCCATGTGTTGCTCTTAAAGAAGTGTTTGGGTTATCCAGCTCTAGTTGTCCCGATTGACAGTGCTGGTGTGAGAGACAACCTCAGTCATGAGTAGGTTCCAGTGGAAATACTTGATTGTCAGGTTCAAAGGCTAAGGAACAAGGAAGTAGCTTCAGTAAAATTTTTTTGGAGGAATCAACATGTTGAAGGAGCTACGTGGGAAGACGAAGCGGACAAGATGGATAGATACCCACATTTATTCTCTACCAGCTCAGTTCCAGCTTGAGGTATCAGTTTTTGCACTAAAACTCTAATTATTTTGCATGTTCATTTCATGTGCCCAAGTTTCTTATAATTATATGGATGTATGTATGATTCGTGTATTCAGTTCAATTATGTAGTTCGAATCGGAGATAGTCATTCCGTCATCTTTCATATTAAATTATCAGTATTTGAATATGATAATTGCATTTCTCTGCTTTTCTGTATGTCTTCCCACATTTGAGGATGAATATTCCCAAGGGGGAGATATTGTTATACCCCGAAAGCCCAAGGATCAAACCCGAGAGTTAAAATGGAGAAAAACTTCAAACAAGCATCAGGGCACATATTGGGTCATGAGGTGACCCGTGGGAGTACACAACGAGTCGTAATGTGACTCGTTGTGGGGGCTCAGGATATGAGTTGAAATTTTAGAATTTGGATCCACACGGAAGAGATCACGAGTCGTGTTCAGGCCCCACGACTCGTTGGGTCAATCGTGGGAAGTGATGATTAAGAATGAAAGAGAAGAAGGTAGTGTACCTAACGAAAGGACCCCACGAGTCATGGTCAGTCACCACGATTCGTGGGGAGGGTCATGAGCAGCATGATGAAGCAAAATAAAATCCTCGGCAATGTATGTGAAGAGTGGTGACCATGAGTCATGGTCAGTAGTAACGAATCGTGAAGTCACCCGTGATGAGCCCAGATGACTTGATAAGCAGTGTACTTTACGGACGATGCCACGAGTCATGGCCAGTGGTGATGAGTCGTCATGTCCCTCGTAGGGACTGACCGATAGTTATTTTCTTCAAATTTAGTAAGGGCTTTTTCATAATTTCTAAGATCCTAAGGCATAAACTACGTCATTTTAAGTTATGAATGATAGCTTTTAAGAGGGTTAAGTTCATTTCTAAGATGTTTCAGTTCGCCAGGTTGTCTCTTGCCTGCCCATGGATTCAGCAGCAGTTCGAAAGGTTGCCCTATTTGGCAATCTCCGGAACTATGCTTATTTTCAACTCCCCGAAGAATTTCGTCGATTACTACGCCCTAGGTCATTTTCATCTATGCATGCAAGAGTGATAACCTAGAGAGGTGACCAAGGCAAATCCTTCCAGGTTCTCTTCAATTTCTTCTTGGGAATTCAAGGAAGTGTAAGAATCAACTATAATCAGGTCTTTAGGGTTATGAATGGGTGAATCCTTCCACACCCATGCCCAATCCCTCTCTAAATCATTAATTTCCTATGTCAATTCTATGGGGTTTTAACCCAATGCATGAAATTCCTAATTTCTCTACATGGGTGTGATCTAAATATGTTTCTACTATCGAATTATGATTCATGGGAAAGTTTTATATTGTTTTCAATTAAAAATCATGTTTCAAGTTTTATGAATTAAAAGGCCTATTGATGAGAAATTCATGAAAGATGAGATTTATGATGAGTGTATGATTATGATGAGATGTTATGATGAAAAGTATATTTTCATGCTACCCATGTTTATAATCATGTTTTCAATGTGAACTGAGTATTTTCAAGCATGTGAAAGTATTGGGAAATGACCACATGTTCAAGCATGATTATGATTTCTTGAATTAAGCTTGCCACATGGTTTTGGAGGGACGACTCCCAATTATCTTTCAGCTTGTGGTATGGTTTGAGTTAAAGCTTCTAATATGCATGATTTCGTATTTGAAATGTATTTGATCATTTAGCTTCGTCAATTGATGATGGTAAGCTTCATTGAAAATCAATGGAGGGCATATGCATGTTTTTGGGAGTGGTGTCTAGCACCAACTAGGCTAAGGGTCGATCGCCTTATGCATCAGAACTATGCGCCAACGTAGGTCTATTCGTATATATATTACCTGGGGACCTCCCTTGTGATCTAACCCCTGCCCTATTGGGCCACGAGCTTGATATTGATATCATGGTATTGTCCCTAGAACTGAAAAGGTTCTACACGGCTCTACCCCCGTGAGTGTAATAGTTGGGACCACATAAGCTCTATCGTGGTATGTCGGTTAAAAGAGGAGTCTCCCATTGTTCCTCATGATTTCAGTTATGCATGTTCATCATTCATTATATTTATACATCTATATATGTTCTAAAGAAGATTCGACTCAATGTTCAGTTTTCCACATGAATATCAAATTTCAGCTTTGATTCGATCGATTAAGTTATGATGTTATGTTATGTTATGATGAGATTATGATTTCAGAAAGAATGCATTCAAGTCCTACACTCAGATTCTTAATTTTCATGTCTTATTTTATGCATGTCTTTAAATAATTTTACTTATTTAAGTGGTTTTACTTACCTTGCATACTCGATACATTCCATGTTCTAACCGTATACTCTATGTTGTATTGTTTCATGATACGGGACTCGGCACTCAGACTCAGCCCCGTTCATAGCCAGTTCCAGAGTTAGCACCTAGCTTAGTGGTGAGTCCTCATCTTTTAAGGACCATTTTCTTTCAGTTATTGATGTACTTTCATTTTCAGTATTAAAGAATTAGTTGGGTCTTGTCCTATCAACTCATCAGACTTAGAGGCTTTTCAGAGAATAGAATGTATTCAACTTCAGATTGTGTATTCTGATATTATGTTTATTTCAGACTTCCACTGATATTATTATGTTGACACTCTATTTTTAGTAATTTAGTTAGATGTGTGTTCATGCCATGGGTTGACTTGGAGTCTCTCAGGGCTCCTTGTCCCGTGTCTCGGTCTTAGCCTCCGTTCGGGTTATGATAAATTTCTAGCTATTATCTACTAATGAGGAATGAGACTACAATTTTAGTTATTTCTACCCCAAGTTCACAATCTCTCATCCATACACACTATTAAACTCCCTTCCAATACTTAATTATTCATTTAAAAGCAACAATCAAGCAATAATATATAGACCCATATCATAATCACTGGATCTTCCTTAATAGATTGAAGAGAATCTAAAAGATTTACACTTAATTAGTTAATTAAGTATTCATCATCACACATCTCTAATTAATGTTTTAGCTACTCGTGATTAAGAAATTCAAAAGCACATTCATCAATTACTTCATTGAATTTAATAACAAGAGTAGTAAAATCAAATTCACAAATAGTCTCCAACAATTGTTGTAACTTACTATTAAGAAGAAGTAGTTAAGAGTACTTTTTCAAAGTTTACTAATCAAAATCTCCTTATCTCTTCTAAGAGAATGTTCTAAAGCTAAGAAAGGAAACAATGATGTAATATGCTCTGCTCTCTATATCCCCTATTACATAGTACTTTATCTGGTATTTATATCCAGGAAAATAGGACATCTTTTATTTCTTTTTCTGTGCTGGACAATTTTATCTCTGAGCATCATTTTGGAATCGGCAGAGACACTGGTGATTCTTCGATTCAAATTCGTGAACGGTCGGGTGTCTTATCTGAGCCATCATTCAACTCCAGTGAGAATCAGCGGTTCATCCGGTGTTTAGCCTATCTCAATCCTTGAACCACCGAATCTTTATTCTTCCTTCCAGAAAATAAGGTGTCTTTTTGAAACTGGACCTTTGAGTCGTCGTTGGAAACTCGTGATTCACCAGTGGCATTTTTCCTTAGGGGTAGTGATATTCGACCTCTTGCCGGCATTTTGCCTATTTTCATCGGTGGACCGCCGACTTATTCTCACTTCCTTCTTTTTGCTTCATTTTTTCTGTATTCTACATATTTAGGCATCTGCACACAACCAAAGCAAAAAAGGCATAAAATCCATATAATCAACTCAAAAACTCAAGCTTAAGAGCCTAATGAGTTGGTAAATTACCAACTCATCAAACCTCCAAACTTGAACCATTGTTTGTCCTCAAGTAATGCAATTCCCATACATTGAAAATATGCCACTTCTACACAAAGTTAAACATCACCAAGCACCTGAATTATGACAACCCAATATATTGCTCACCAAGCTCACCAAAAAAGAGAAGTAAATGCCCCAAAAGACCAAAACAATGAAGATGTTTCAAATAGGCTACCACTTTCCACCAACAAGATTCATGAAAGGATTCATTTAGCAAAAAAAGGCATTGCTCAACCATGAAATACACATAGCATCTGACATTATAATATGTGCACATTCAAAACTTGCCTTAGAGTTTATGCTCCTCATGCCTTATTCACACATTAGTTCTGAATGCCCATGTGTCCTTAACAAGGAATGATGCCACTCACCTAAATAAGAATCCCTATTCTTCTGTCATGCAATCATTTGAATGCACACAAGGGATTATTTAGAAGAGACACTCACACTCACTCTCCAAAAAGGAATCTTCATGCATACACTTGACCCATAGGCTTGTCCTTAATGTAATTCACCGCCAATGTAGAGTAGCTGCACCTAGAATCATTTAGGGCTTGCGGGGTATGATGTAGGCTCGAGTTAAGGGTACGATGAAAATTTGGTTGTAGTGACTAGATCCTCCGTAATGTTTTCTGTAAGCATACTTACCATCAACTCCTTCCACTTACTTCACTTTGTTTCACTTCTTTCATTGTTTCTTATTTTCATTTCTCTAACAACCCTCCTTATAACTCCTTTAGATTTCACAACTAGCCTTTCACTTTGTTTCAGTTCTTTCATTGTTTCTTATTTTCATTTCTCTAACAACCATCCTTATAACTCCTTTGGATTTCACAACTAGCCTTATCACCTCAACAGGAAGCACCGGTTCACACAACTTGTTTTTCTCTTTTTGATTTATTTTTTTGCGCATTTTGACACAATGTGGTGCTACCTCAAATTGAAATTCATATTTTCTCCTTTTTGCACACCCCCAAACATAGGCTTTTGCCTCATTTTTCATTTTTTATCACTCCCTTTTCTTAGTCTTAAAGCCTCATTTCATCACTATCTTGTCACTAGCATTTAGGGAGAATGGATGCCAAAGAGAGGTATTAAGAATGGACTAAGGCTTGTAATCTTTGTTGCCAAAGAAAGGGTCTAAGGCTCAACGTCGGCTGACAAGGATCAATGCTCAAGGAGGTTATATGGGTGAAGTGTCTAGACAAAGGAAAGCCTAAAATCATGATCTCAACATAATTACATCTAGGATTTCGCCTTGAATCACTTTTGAGAAAAGTTCTAGACAAGATTTCATGCATGAGATTCATCAAAAATTCCTCACTACACAAGGCATCACCCTTAAAGGGTCCACAAAGTCATTCTCAACACAAGATTTCAAGTGAGGACATCAAAACAGCCAAACATCATAAGTCAAGCAAAGAATTTACAACGTATGAAAAAGAAATCTATGCTATTGTGTCAACATTTGCTCATTATCTTCATTTTCATGCCTCATTTTAAAATTCCATTTCAATAATTTTTTTTGGTGGTGCCTCTCAAAACAACTTCATAAGAGACTCAAAAAACATGGCATTTTCACTTAAGAATGTCTCCATTCAATCTATAATCAGGAAATACCAACACGGTTCGACAAAGAAAATAAAAAAAATAAAAGAATGCTCCTCGGAAAAGAACCGTGGTCTAAAGAAAACCCTCAGAGTTTTGATTACTACACTACTATTTACAAAGGCGAAAAAGAAACAAGACTTTGGGTTAGTTCATGCAAAATTATGTAATTAAAAAAAAGACCTAATTTAATCACTAACAATCAACAATTAAGACTAAACCAAGTCATTTATTATTTTTTTAGAAAAACAAACACGCCTAACAAGGGAAATCATCAATCATTAAAAAACAACAGCCCGACAAGGGCTCTACTCAATCAATTTCAAAACAAAAATAGAAAAAATCTAAAGAAAACATCCATCCATGACCCCATCATCAACTGCGCTCATCCCTCCCCCACTAAAAAGAGTACATTGTCCCTAATGTATATATGCAAAAGGAAAAAGGACAAGAAACTCCCTTAGCGGGTCATTCTTCCTCATCATCAGCCTCTACACCACCTGCACCACCGCCACTGGCCTCACCTAGAACATAAAATTATTTCCCAGACCCTCGAAGAGGTCATCAATAGGACCCCGAACTGAGGAAGGAGAAACCATTGTAGCAGCCAGGGCGCTCATATCAGGCACTTCTGTTGAAGTCTGATTCTTCCACTCTTGCACCTAAGTACAAAGGGAGGTGACAGCCCCTTCAACCGCATCCGCCCTCTTGCATAACATGGTGACACTCTCTTATAAAAAATTGAGCTCTTTTTTTATTGTTTGGACAATGAGTGCGGGGAGGCTCTATCACGACCTTTACATAGTCTCGAATCGAGACACGAGACAAGGAACTCTGAGAGACTCCAAGTCGACCCATGGAATAAACATACATCTAACTCAATCAAATAAAGAAGAATTATAAGCATAACATCTAATCCAAAATATACAATATGAGTCTGAAGCTGAATACAATCTATTATCTGAAAGGCCTATTAGTCTGATGAGTTGATGGGAGAAGACCCCAACTAACTCTCTAAGTTTGAAACTCAAAAGACACCAATATAACTGAATAAAAGAGGGGTCCTTGACAGATGAGGACTCACGAACAGGGACCGATGCTAGCTTCAAAAGCTTGCTAGTGGCGGGGTTGAGTCTAAAGATTGGAGCCTATATCATGAAACGATACAACATAGAGTATGCGGTCAGTACGTGAAATGTACCAAGTATGCTAGGTAAGTAAAACTGCTTAAATAAGTAAAATCATTTTAAACATGTATAATATAAAACATGATCAAAACAAGAATACGAGAGTAGGGCTTGCATGCTATTTTCTGAAATCATGATCTGAACATAATTTAACATCATAACTGGAACGGTTGAACCAAAGCTAAAATTTGATAATCATAAGTAAAACTGAACATTGGGTCAAACCTGCTTTAAAACATCTATAGATATATCATGAATAATAAACATGCATAATTGAAATTATGAGGACCTATGGGAGACTCATCATATAACCGACATACCATGATAGAGATTAT
>JACEIK010017214.1:0-13122 GCA_018107945.1 Datura stramonium
AGATGTATCATCAGTAACTATGTATAGAATATCACACTCATTAATGATCGGGTTAAAAAGATTTATGTTCTTAGTAATGTTGATCTTCCTACTCTCACTTGTCTTGTTGTTGTTTCTAATGATCTCTGGATCTAGCATAGAAAACTAGACCATGCAAGTATGCATACCATTGAAAACTAAACTCGATTTAGTCCTCGATTTATGAAAGTTAAATTTCTCTAAAACTCATCTATGTGATGCATGTCAATTAGGAAAACAGACTCGTTCTTCTTTCGAAATGAAAGATATTGTTGGTACTTTTAAACCTCGTCAACTTTTACACATAGATCTTTTGGACCTACTAGAACTGCTAGCATTGGTGGTAAAGATATGCATTTGTTATTGTTGATGATTTCTCTTGTTTTACTTGAGTCATGTTCTTAGCTCAAAAAGACAAAGCTTTCTCAAATTTTAAAATTTTCTGCAAGAAGGTTCAACAAGAAAAAGGGGTACTTCATTATTACTATTCATAGTGATCATGATCGAGAATTCGAGAACAAGTTCTTAGAAAATTTCTGCAACCAGTAGGGCTACACTCAAAACTTCTCATCTCCCCACTCTCCTCAACATAATGGTGTCGTAGAACGAAAAAATTAATCTCTTGAAGATATTGCAAGAACCATGCTCATCGAATAGAGCCTTCTTGATCATTTCTTGACATAAGCCATAAGTACTGCTTGCCATATTATTAATAGATTTTCATTAGACCTATTTTAAAAAGGGCTCCTTATGAATAATGGAAAGGTAAGAAGCCAAATATAAGTTACTTTCATCTATTTGGGTGCAAATGTTTTATCCACAATAATGAAAAAAACAATCTTGGTAAATTTGATCATTGAAGTGATAAAGGTATTATTCTTGTATACTCTCCTTTTAGTAGAACCTTCAGAGTTTTCAATAAAATAACCTTATTTATGGAAGAATTAGTTCATGTTATGTTTAATTATTCTAATCCAATTTCAAGTGTTGTTGAGCATGATGCAGGAGAAGACACTCACCTACAATCTATTGAGGCTCCTTAACATTATCTTTCTGCTAGTCACGATTTCTCTCCATCACCTGATCATTGAAGAAAAAGTATCTTAGTCGACTAAGCCTTTAAATATTCTCGTGAATGGAGAAGTGAAGCAAGCTTTTCAAATAACTTCATCATCGGAAATCCCAATGTAAAAATATGGGCCGGGTCCTCTCTTAAGCACCAATCATCTATGGAACTCATTTCTTAACTTGAGTCAAAATGCATTGATGAAGCACTTAAAGATGAGTCATGGACAAGAGCCATGCAAAAAAAACTGGATTAGTTTGAAAAAGTCAGGTATAGACACTGGTACAAAGACCCAAAAATGTCTATGTGATAGGGAAAAAGTGGATCTTTAGAAGAAAGCTTAATAAGGAAGGTAAAGATATTAGAAATAAGGCAATATTAGTTGCTCAAAGTTTATTATCAACAAAAAGGTATTGACTATGATGAAACTTTGCTCCTATAGCCAAATTAGAATCTACTAGCATTTTACTGTCTTATGCATCATTTAAACGCTTTAAACTATTTTAAATGAATGTCAACAACTGCTTTTTAATTGATTTCATAAAAGAAGAAGTGTTTGTAAAACAACCTCTCGATTTTGAAAATCCATGTCCGGATCATGTTTTCGAACTTTCTAAAGCTCTTTATGGCCTCAAACAAGCTCCTAAAGCTTGACCTCCTTTTTAATTGAAAATAATTTTCAGAGAGAAAAGATTGATACTAATCTATTTATTCAACGATATTCTTTAAACAATCTGTCTTTTCAAATATATGTTGATGATATCATTTTTGGCAGTTTTGACCCTTTACATTGTATAAAATTCACAGATTTAATGAAAGGAGAACATGAGATGAGTATGATGAGAGAACTAACTTTCTTCCTAGGTATACAGATAAGTTGGTCGACTAAAGGAACATTTATAAGGAAAACCAAATACACCAAAGAGTTGATAAGAAAATTCAGTTTGGAAAAAGGAAAAACTGTTGGAACTCCTATGAGTCCCTCAACCTATCTCAAAACTAATGTCTTAGGAAAGAATGCACATGAGAAAGTATATCATGGAATTATTAGATCACTATTCTATCTTATAGCAAGTCGATCAGACATCATGTTCAGTGCATATAAATGTGCCAGATTCCAGTCTACTCCCAAAGAGTTTTATCTAGCTATTGTCAAGAAAGTTATTTGATACCTTATCGGAACTCAAAATTTTTGCCTATGGTATCCTCACTTAGATAATTTTGACTTAATTGGTTACTAAGATGTAGATTTTACAAGTGATAAAACTGATCGAAAAAAGCACTAGTGGATCCTATCAAATTCTTGGACAAGCTATCACCTCTTGGCATAGAAAAAATAAAGTTATGTGGCTCTCTCAACTACTGAGGCCGAGTACTTGTCCCTTTACAGTTGTGGTACTCAATTACTATGGATGAAACATCAACTGCTTGATTATAATCTTAATTGTGAATGTATGCCTATTTTATGTGATAATACTATTGCAATTAGTCTTTCTAACTATGAATCATTCTATGACTAAATATATAGCCATAAAGCATCATTTTATTAGAGATCATGTTGAAAATAATGATTTCTATTTAGAGTTTATTGATGTGTTGTGGGTTTACAACACTTTCGACAATTAAAACTGGAAAATAAGCATGGTCTTAGGCATGTTTATATGGATACAATGCACTTTTTCTTTATTTTCAGGGAAATTAGGTGTTGGAGTTGAAATCTGCAAAAGAAGTGAAAAGAGTACAGAAAAGGGCCAAGTACAGACCTTAGTACGAGCTGTACAATCATGATACGAGCCGTACTGAGATTCGTGAAAAAGTACAAAAGATGAGCTTAAGGCAAAAGCTAAGTTACGATTCATGGAACGATCCGTACCACGAGCCATACTGAGAGTCATAGAATAATACAGAAGAAGCTGCACTAGGTTAGTCTCCTAGTACGGGTAGCAACCATGGATTGTGATGCCTATCTAAGACCTGTACTAAGGAGCCGTGGTAAAGTTCATAAGGATTGAGGACTAGCAGATCTCAAGGTATGAGAGGCAGTCACAAGGCATAGGAGAAAGGTACGAGTCATATCAAGGCACTCGTGAAATTATTTAGAGGATGCAGAACTCTCAAATTCAAAACAAGATAGGATTGTACGAGTCATACCAAGTTCCAACACTTAGCCAGATTCAAAGTTGACATTGTACGAGTACAAATACGACCCGTACAATTGTGGTACGAGTCATAGGTGGAGGCAGTGACTGTTTATCAGTTTCTCTATTAATTTAGGAAAGGTTTCTAATTATTTGTATAAATACTTTTCTAGGTTATTTTTCTTAGGAAGAGAACATAATTCGATTCTTTTGAGAAGTATTCGACTTTTGGAAATATTGAGAACAACTTTTAGAGAGTTTCTTGCATTGATTCTTCAATTGTTCTTGAATTATTCTTCATTGATCTTTTGCAATAATCAAGTGGGTTTACTTTCTAATCATTATTGTAAGTTCTAAATTATGCTTTTTTCTATGAATGCTAATTGTTCTTACAATCATGAGAGGCTAAAACCTCCACAATTAGGATTGTGGGAACCATGGTGAATTAACAAACTGGGGTTTGCAAAAAGTGATTCTACACCAATGCTACTGCTTATATTGTATTCTCTTCAACATTAAACATTTCTTAATGAAGTGAAACATTAGGACTTTCCCAAATTTTCTATTTGCTTGAATCTAGAGAGGTAGAGATTAGGAAGAAAGAGTAACAACAAAGCCTTAAACTTAGTGGTTCATTGTGTGACTTGAGCTACGGTCACCGGATAGTAAATTTGAAATAAATTGATAACAGTTAAAGAGAAAGCACTCGAGAGATCTAACCCGGTAATTGAGTATAGTCATCCAATAGGGACGAACCAGTCTTTTGGATAAACATATGTTATCAGTTCTACAAGTCAAGCATTGGGATAGATAACGAGTGTAAAACCCAAAGTAGTTATGAACCCATGGGAAAAACTTCCCTAGTTAATCGTATTATCTTGATAACAATCCAATTGTCAATACTGTTATGTGTTTACTTCCTTACAAAACCCCCTTTAAGAAATAACAGACTTAAAAGCTTAAATACTAGCGTTATTCTATAACTTGACCATATTCGTTATGGGATCGACCCTAGCCTAGTTGGGTTCTTTATTGACAACGTCCGCGTCATACTTTTATAGGAGTCTGATTTGAGCATTATTAAAAGTGGCGTCGTTGTCGGAGAATATGACTTAGGATTAGAGTAATTTCTTGTGTTTAAATTTAGTTGTTATTTTCTTCATTTACGTTTTTCGTTTGGTTTTGTTCTATTCAGGCTAAAGCAAGGAAATCCTACCACTAGATCAACCCCCGTGAGAACGTTGATGGAGGACAAGAGAAGACCACCTTCACCTTCCCTTGTGGGACTTTTGCTTTTAGACGGATGCCCTTTGAGTTGTGTAATGCACTAACAATATTCTAGAGCTACATGACGTCCATTTTTAAGACATGGTGGAAGACACCATCGAAGTGTTTATGGATGACTTATTGGTTATGGGTGACTCAGTCGAAGGCTGCCTTGAGCATTTGAGTAAGGTGCTAAACAAATGTGAAGAAATCAATCTGGTCCTCAATTGGGAGAAATGTCATTTCATGGTCAAAGAGGGGATTGTGCTGGTTCACAGAATTTTAGAAAAAGGGATAGAGGTGGACAAGGCAAAAATCGAGGTAATAGTAGAATTGCCACCACCTATTTCTGTCAAAGGTATCAGAAGCTTTTTGGGGCATGCAAGATTTTATAGGAGGTGCATCAAGAAATTCTCAAAAACTGTACAACCATTGTGCAAACTACTTGAGAAGGAGGTGAAATTCGTGTTTGATGAGGCATTCTTGAAAGCCTTTGAATGCCTAAAGGAATGAGTCACTTCATCCCCCATCATAATAGCCCCAGATTGGGCCTCTCATTTGAGGTGATGTGTGATGCTAATGGGGCGACCCTTGGTGTGGTCCTGGGTCAATGGAGAGCAAAAATATTTCACCCTATCTACTATACCAGTAAGACACTCAACGCTACTCAAAAAAATTACACGGTCACCGAACAAGAGCTGCTAACAGTAGTCATTGCATTTGAAAAATTTTGGGCATACTTGCTCGGAACTAAGGTGATTGTCCATACAGACCATGCAACATTGTAGTATCTAATATCTATAAATGATGCTAAATAGATATTGATCCGATGGGTATTGCTCTTACAAGAATTTGAGTTTGAGGTAAAGGACCGAAAGGGTACTGAGAATCAGGTGGCTGACCACTTATCTAGATTGGAGGCAGAGGCAAGAAAAAAATATGAGATTGACATTGATGATGCCTTCCCAGATGAGCTGTTGTTGGTTGCATCGCAGGATTTGATCCCATGGTTTGCCGACTATGTAAATTACTTGGTAAGTGATATGATCCCAACATATCTAAATTTGAAGCAAAGGAAGAAGTTCCTATTTAACGCTCGAAGGTACTATTAGGATGAGCCTTATTTGTTTCGTATTTGTGAAGATGGGTTAATTCGTAGGTGTGCGCTAGAGGTTGAGATTCTAAGTATACTTGAGGCATGCCACTTATCTCCAGGTCGGGGTAATCATAGTGGTATTCGAATTGCACACAAAATTCTGCAGTGTGGTTACTATTGGTCCCCAATCCACCAAGATGCATATGATTTTTCTAAGGCCTGTGATCAATGCCAAAGACAAGGCGACATCACTCACAAGCATGAGCTACCATAGACCCCAATTTTGGAAGTAGAATTGTTCGATGTCTGGGGTATTGATTTCATGGGTCAATTTATGAGATCATAAGGGATGGAGTATATCTTGGTGGTGGTAGGTTATGTATCAAAGTGGGTGGAAGTCATTGCACTTCCTAACAATGAAGGGAAAAGTGTCATAGCATTTCTGTGGAAGCATATATTTGCAAGATTCGATACTCCCAAAGCCATCATCAGCGATGGTGGGTCATACTTTTGTAACCTTCTTTTCAGACCTCTGCTTGAGAAATACAGTGTGAAACATAAGGTGGCAACACCTTATGTCACAACCCGAGTCTATACCCTGGACGAGACACGGTACTTGGAGTCACAAGTAACCCCAAGCCAACCCATGGTCTATCATAACACTGATAATCTAAGTGAACATATGAGGAAGCTTTAAATAATAAAATCATTTAAGAAAACTAATTTAATAAAAGTTCATACATCTGAAAAATGATACTGAATGTCTGAGTCTATGTCTTAAAGCCATCTACTAATGATGAGTTGTTGGGATAAGCCTCCAGCTAACTCTAAAGTCTAACTGAAAAATTAATATCATCCTTGATAGATGAGGACTCACCAACTGGAGCTGCCGATATCACTTGAAAGAATCATCTAATGATGCTGAGGCTGAGAACTTGCGCCTATATCACAACATAGAGGGTATGCATCAGTACTTTTAATGTACTGAGTAAGTGAGAGATAATATAAACATGTAGAAACGAATCACTGAACTAAAATAACATGAAATCACTAACTTAAATATTGGAAATTGAACAATTGAATATATAACTGATATGGTCAATAATGACCTTGACTGATGGTCATAGACATGTTAAGAATCTAAAATACGAAGCTGAGCTAAACTAACACTATACTGACTAGTGGGAGAGTCTATAACTGACATATAACCATCTGAACTAGACGTAGAGTTCGATGTATACGCCCCATCGATAGGACCTAATATACCTTGCTAGGGTATAAAGGCATGAGCTGGGTGATCACAAGTCTGGGGCCATAGGGCCAATAAAATAACTTACGGCGGCAACGTAGTTTTGGGAACCTGGGTGCGTTGGAACACCAGTCCGCTCGGTGTTAAGTTCTACTCCCACTGGATAGTCCTTGTCTGACTACTAAGCTAATAGCTCGAAACTGGAGTCCAAGACTAAGTCAGGGGTACTTATCTGGAAGTACCCTGAGAGTCTTATCAGACCGGATCCTATAACTGGTGTTCTAAGACTGGTTTGAGCTGCTTATCTAGAAGCGTTGTAACTGTCTAAAGAACCAACTAATATCTAATAACTAATTCTGATGTTTGACGTCTGGGAGGAACCACTGACACCTCAAGAAAAGACTACAGTCAAACTGATCAACAAACATTTCTGAAAATACTGAGTAGGCTAGTATTCTGACTAAAATTGTACTAGCATGAACTGACTTAGGTATCAATTGATATTAACAACATGGAAATCTCAACACTGATAGAATCAAGCAACATGAATAACTAATCAAATATACAATTCTCTAATTTACTGAATTCCAAAGCTAGGGCTAAAACCATCTTTACAAGAAAAAGTATCAATATGATAGCTAAATAGTGGAATTTTAGTAACAATTAACATGAACAATATCCCACACTATATATATAGAATCTGGCTGAAAATTCATTCACCTTCGAAAACTCAAGGACTAGAACTGATAAGAAAATTTAGATGGATTTTTGGGAACAAGGGAAGAAAAATTCCCTTGCTGAATTCTCACATATCTAGTGAATAAATCCTGGAGAATATCTCTTGAGAATCTAAAAAGAAAAGTCGAATGCCCTAACTTGCCCCGAGGAGTCTGTTTGAGAGTTCTTCGGTCTGGAGATTGAGAGTTAAGATAGAATGAGGGGGATCTATTCGATTACCCATTTAATTATCTCCAGAACATGCCCCAAATGATTACTAAAATAACCTTGGGAGAAAATCCAGAGAAAGCTACCGACAGGGACCAACGGGTCACTCAACGAGTCGTTGGTCATAGGCTTGGATTCTTGGCTTACTGGAAATGGCAATGGGTGGGGACCATGATTCGTTGGAATGACCAATGGGTATTGATACCTCCTATTGTCACTGGCAGGAAAAATATGGGATCCCTAACAACAACTCACACCATGAGTCGTTGTATCACACGACGACTCGTTGGTTGACTCATGGGTTCCTAGAAAAGGGATCAACTGGGTTCTCAGATAGGGGTGAAACGAGTGACAGGATAATTCTTTGCTTCTCACAATGGGTCATTCCATGTCCCATTGGTTCCCGAAGGGTCATGATAGGGCTGAGCATGACCCAGAAAATGGGTCGTTGGAGCTGACGACGACTCATTTTCTTGGTCATTCTGAGGAAAAAATTTTTGGTTTCTTCTGGGTTTTTGTTGCAAGGTTTGAGTTTTGTCTAGAAAAGTTTTGGGGTGTTACAATATCTCCCCCTTGGGATCATTCGTCCTTGAATGAAGGCTAAAATTACTGGAAAACTGGGAAAAGAGTCGCAATTCCTAGACTGAGACTATGAACTAATTTTTGAAGGAATGACTGACTTCCGAACTGATTTTAATCATGCTTACTGAGTTGATGCAACTAGAATTCACATTGAAAATCTAAATAGAGCTGATGGGTATGGAACTGAATAGAGTATTGAGGAGGAATTTAGTACCTAATGCTTGAACTAAACTAGAAGGGAATAAATGAGGGTATTTGGACATCATGTCCACTTCTACCTCCCATGTGGATCCCTCAACTAACTGGTTCCTCCACAAGACTTTCATTGAGAGACTTCCTTATTTCTCAGCTTACGAAGCTGACGGTCTAGGATCTGAACTGGAACCTCTTCATAAGAGAGACTATCCTTCACTCCCACACTATCTAGTGGAACAAATGAAGTCGGATCACCGATGCACTTCTTCAATAGCGACACATGGAAGACTGGGTGCACAAATGCTAACTCTAGAGGTAATTCTAACTCATATGCCACACTGCCAATTCATCTCAGAATCTTGTAGGGTCCTATATATCTTAGACTGAGTTTTCCTCTCTTTTCAAACCTCATCACCCCCTTCATGGGTGAAATTTTTAGGTACACCCAATCATCTACAATAAATTCTAACTCTCTCCTCCTCACATCAGCATAAGATTTCTGTTGGCTTTGAGCTGTTTTCAACTTGTACTTGATGAGTTGCACTTTCTGCATAGCTTCATGAACTAAGTTTGGCCCTATCAAGGTAGCTTCACCAACCTCAAACCACCCTAGAAGACCTACACCTCCTACCATATAATGCCTCAAATGGGGCCATCTAAATACTGGAGTGGTAGCTATTATTGTATGCAAACTCGATGAGAGACAAGTGATCATCCCAACTACCTTTGAAATCAATCACACAAGCTCTCAGCATATCTTTTAAGGTCTAAATAGTCCGCCCAGCTTGTCCATCTATCTCAGGGTGAAAAGTTGTGCTGAGCTTGACTTGAGTACCGAGTCCTTTCTAAAATGACTTCTAGAAACGCGGGGTGAACTTGGTACCTCTATCTAAAATGATGGACAAGGGCACCCCATGCAACCTGACTAGCTCCTGGATATATAGCCTAGAGTAATCCTCAGTGAGTCTATAGTTTTAACTGGGAGGAAATGTACTGACTTGGTCATCCGGTCTACTATCACCCAAATTGATTCATGTTGCCGGCGAGTATGAGGTAAACCTGTAATAAACTCCATATTCACTTCTTCCCACTTTCATGTGGGTATGATAATATCCTGAGTCATAATTCCAGGTCTCTGGTGTTCCACCTTAACCTGCTGGCAGTTCGGGCACTTAGCCATAAATTCTGCTATGTCTCTTTTCATGTCGTTCCACCAGTAAATATCTCGTAGATCAAGGTACATCTTAGTGTCACCAGGGTGGATAGAATATCTGGAACTGTATGCTTCTACCAATATCTGTTGTCTCAAGTCACCTACATCCAGTACACATAGTCTACCCTGGTAATGGAGCACACCATCTCCACCTTTGGAGAAAGCCTCCACTTTTTTTTTCTGAGAACTTCTTCTTTTAGATTAAGTAGTATGGGATCTTTATCCTGCCCTGACTAAAGTTCACTGACTAATGAGGAATCTGACCCACTTTTCATTACTACTCTGCTCTCATCTGAATCAACCAACTGCATTCCCAACTAGCTAACCTGTGAATATCCTTTGCTAGTTCTTTCTTCAACATGAGCCACGCTCCCCATGGACATCCTGCTTAGGGCATCAACCACCACATTAGCCTTACCTGGGTGGTATAACACACTCATATCGTAATCCTTCAATAGCTCCAACCGCCTTCTCTGATGAAGATTCAAGTTTTTCTGACTGAACACATACTGAAGGCTCTTGTGATCAGTGAAAACATTCGCGTGAGCCCCATAAAGGTAATGCCTCCATATTTTCAGTGCAAACACCAGTGCTTCCAACTCAAGGTCATGAGTCAGATAGTTCTTTTCATGAACCTTGAGCTTTTTAGAGGCGTAAGATATCACCTTACCCCACTGTATCAAAACGCAACCGAGTACCACTTTGGAAGCGTCACAATATACTACGAACCAATGTGTTCCTTCTAGTAAGGTTAAAACTAGAGAGGTAGTGAGTTGAGTCTTCAACTCCTAGAAGCTCTTCTCACATGCATCTGACCATTGAGACTTCACCTTTTTCTGAGTCAACTTAGTAAGAGGAGATTCAATAGAGGAAAATCCTTCTATAAAACATAAGTAATAATCGTCTAGACCCAAGAAACTTTTGATATCGATTGGGAAAGTAGGTCTTGGCCAGTCTTTCACCGCTTCTATCTTTCGAGGAACTACCTAAATACCCTCACCTGAGACCACGTGACCAAGGAAAGTCACAAACTTCAACCAGAATTCACATTTGATGAATTTAGCAAACAACTGGCTGTCTCTGAGCGTCTGTAGCACTATCCTCAGATGGTTAGCATGTTCCTCCTTGTTTCTAGAGTATACCAGAATGTCATCAATGAATACAATGAAGAACATGTCTAGATACTGCTTGAAAATCCTGTTTATTAGGTCCATGAAAACTGTAGGGACATTAGTTAGTCCAAAGGACATAACCATGAATTCATATTGATCATATCGAGTTCTGAAGGCTATTTTCAGTATATCACATTCTATGACTCTAAACTGATGATACCCCGACCTGAGATCTACCTTGGAGAAAAACCTGGCTCCCTGAAGCTAATCAAATAAGTCGTCAATCCTGGATAGGGGATACTTGTTCTTAACTATAACTTTGTTTAGTTGATGATAATCGATACACATTCTGAGAGTACCGTCTTTATTTCACACGAATAATACTGGAGCACCTCATGGAGAGATGCTGCGCCTGATGAAACCTTTATCAAGAAGGTCTTTTAGTTGTTCCTTCAACTCCTTAAGCTCAGATGGACCCATTCTGTAAGGAGGGATAGAGATGGGATAAGTGTCTATAAGAAGGTCTATGCCAAAGTCTATTTCTCGCTCGAGAGGGACTCTGGGAAGATCTTCGGGGAACACGTCAGGGAATTCGCTGACAACTAGAACTGACTGGATAGTTGGGGTCTCAGAGCTGGAATATTTGACCCGAACTAGGTGATAAATGCACCCTTTATAAATGAGCTTCCTTGCCTTAAGGTAGGAAATAGAACGACCTTTAGGCGCAAAACTTCTGCCCATCCACTCTAAAACTAGCTTATAAGGAAACTGAAATTTGACGACTCTAATTCTGCAGTCGACTGAGGAATAACCGGAGTGTACCAATCCATGCCAAGAATGAGATTGAAATCGACCATGTCTATATCTACTAGATCAGTTGGGATGACCTTATTCAATAATGAGCTATATAGTTTCTATCCACCCAACTGGCTCTAACTGACTCACCAATTGGGGTAGAGATTGAGAATGGCTTTGAGAGGACTTCTGGACTGATTTCAAATTGGACAGCTACATAGGGAGTCACAAACGATAGTATGGCTCCTTGATCTAGTAAGACATACACATCTAGGTGGAAGATACATAACATACTTATGACCACGTCAGGTGAGCTCTCCTAATCTTGACGAGAGGACAAAGCATAAAAGTGGTTTTGGTGCTGGCCGCCATCCGTACCTGAAGTGTTGGCTTGCTGAGTTGGTTATCTTGTTGGAGCTACTGAAGTGGTAGACTTTGATCTCCCCTGTCCTGCTGACAGACATTCCCTTAGTCGGTGACCTAGCTGTCCACACCCAAAGAAACCATCCTTACCCTAAAGGCATTCCCTAGGTAGTTCTTGCTACACTTAGGGCAAGCTGGATAACGGTTGATGGAACTGTGACTCTGGGACTGAGAGCCAGATGCTCCACCCTTACGATCCTTGCGGGACCAAAAAGTTGGGGTGCTGGCTGAAGTAGGTGTTGGAGTCCTCTGCTGCTACTATGGACAGCTACTACTGCCAAACCTCTTGTGGCCATAATATGATTGGAGAAATCCTACCCGCTTATTTTCCCGATCCATATCTTTTAACTTTTCTGCCTTAATCTGCTGGGCACAAATGACGAGGCTGGAGAGGTCAATATCTTTAATGAGCATCGCGGTCCTACACTCCTTAAGTACCAATTTTGATACTCCATTGAAAAACTTAAGCATGCGAGCCTTTGGCTTGGCTACCATCTTTGGAGCATATCTTGACAATCGCATGAACTCCAATGCATATTCCTCCACTGTCCTGTTGCCCTGTTTCAAATTCATGAACTCTGAAACCTTAGCCTCCCTTAACTCTCAGAGGAAGAATCTGTTTAAGAATGCTATGGTGAACTCTTCCCACTCCATCGGTTCCGCTCCTACTGGTCTCCCTTCTTTCTACTGATCGTACCAGATCTGGGCTACCCCTTTCAACTGGTAGGCAGATAGATCAGCACTCTCAGTGAAACTAACACCTATAATCCAGGTGATCTTCTGTACCTCATCCATGAACTCCTATTAGTCCTCTCCCAGCTTGGATCCATGAAAGGCTGGAGTGTCATGCCCCGCCTTGGGGGGTATGACTGGCACCTGGTGCCCTATTAGGACCTGGACTGCTAGACTTCTGTGCCTAAGAATATCTGGTGCCTGGCTGGCTCTAACTCAGATTCATGGAATCAACAGGCTATATAACGGCTGTAAATACAGCCTCCGGCCGACTGGGCCTATAGCCACCTGT
>JACEIK010017219.1:0-13108 GCA_018107945.1 Datura stramonium
TCCCACAAACCTAGTTATGGGTTTAGCTACTCATGTTCATATAATCACAATCATAAAATAGTGAATAAATCATAATTGCAACTTACAAATTATCGTAGAACAAAAAACAAGTAGATTGAATAAAACTCCAAAGTTGATGAATAAATTCTAGTGTTGCTCTTGATCCTCAAATTCAAGAACAAAAATTGTAAACCTTGTTTCTTGATTCAGGAATAATCGTACAACACCAAAATTAATAATAATCGGTTCTTTGAATTCTATCTCCAAAAATAAGCCTAAATTGTGTATTTATAGTTACAAGAAATCCCTTTCCTAACTAAAACTGGAAACCAGGTCGGCAGTGGTTACTGGCTTGGTGATGATTCGTTGGGTCTTCTGACAAGTCATGCCTTGCTTAAAATAGTCATCCTCAGCATCGTACCCAGTTGTGGCAACGGGTCACCTAACGACTCTTCGTTCCTGAGCAAGAGTCGTTAGGTCCCTCGTGGACTGACTCCTTCAAAATTCCAGTGCACCTTACGGTTGGTTCCAGTGATCTGCCAACGAGTCGTTTCATCACGTGATGACTCGTTATGTCTTTCGTCAACTCCATTGGTCACTTTGTTAAGATTTTCTATCTCAGCCTTCACGACTGACTTCACGACTCGTTACCAGTTGTAACGAGTCGTTCCCTCAACTTGTCAGGTACACTGTCTCAAAATCTTCAAACTTTAATAATTTCCCATGCCTTCAACAACGAGTCGTGCCTCCTGCTAACGACTCGTGGAGTGCCTGGCAGTTACCCTTTCAATTATTTTCAGCATTATTTTGCCCAGTTCACTTCCAAACCTTTTTTCTGCAACATAAGCACAAAACACATCATACTTATATAAACATACCTGGAATGTGCATAGTTTCTTGGTTTTAAGCTTCAAAGTGTCTTAAAATCACAGCACATCAGTACTTGACGAGAGAAGACCACGACTCATTAGGTCAGGCAACGAGTCGTGGTGTGAGTCGTGGGGTGACTTGTAAGTAAAGTTATATGATAGAAGCAGCGTACTTGAAAATTGGTGACCACGAGTCGTGGTCACCCCTGACGAGCCATTACATGATCCGTTACGAGCCCAGGAGTTTAGGCAAGGTAGTGTACTCAACGAGCAACATGATGATTCGTTCCCCCCAGTGACGAGTCGTTAGGTCGTCCGTTAGGACCACCTGACAGTTATTTTTTATGAATTCAGTAAGGGTCTTTTCATAATTTTTATGTTCCTAAGACCTATACTACATCGTTTAAGGCTCGTTTTACAGGGTTTTAAGAGGGAAAAACCTATTCTAAGTTATTTCTTTCCATGCATGCAACTTGAGAGTTTCAAGAGAGGATTTAGAACAAGTTTTGAAGGTTTCCATTGGAATATCACCTTGGGCAATTAGAGAAGTGGTTAAATCATCCCTCCCAGGTATGTAAGGTTATGAGTGGGTGTCTTCTTCCACACCCATGCTCAATTTCTATCAAATCAAGAAAATTACCTATGATCAAGTATGGGGTTTTTACGCAATTGCATAATTCTTCAATCTCTATACATTGGTATGATTAGATTATGTTCATATTGATGAATTGTGAAGCTTGGGCAGATTTTAAATTATTTTCAATAAAAAATAGTGTTTTCTAAATTATGAAATTGAATGCCCATGGATGAGAAGTTCATGAAAGAAGAGAATGATGATGAGATTTGATGATGAAAAACATGTTTCTAAAGCTACCCATGATTATGATATTATTTTCAAAATGAATTGAGTAGATCCAAGTATGGTAAAGCTTTGGGAAATGCCCACAAGTTGATTTAAAATGATAATTTTTCCCGAAATAAGCTTACAACATTGTTTGGAGTGAAGTCTCCCAAGTTTCATATTATTAGCTTGTGGTATGTTTCAAATTAAAGCTTCTCATGTGCATAAGTTCATAATTAAGATGTATGTCATTATTGATCTTTGTCAATGAAAATATTGAGCTTTGTTTCATATGATGTTGAGTGTTATGAATGATTCCATTGTTGAGCTTCGTTATATATGATGTACAGCATTGCATGTTCTGGGAGAAGAGTCTAGCACCAATCAGGCTAAGGGTCGATCACCCTATGCCCCAGAATTACGCGCCAACATAGGTTGATACTATTATATTATTGGGACCTCCCTTGTGAGCTATCCCCGGCCCTAATGGCCCATGAGCTTGACATTGATATCATGGTAGCATCCTTAGCCCTGACACGGTTTTGGACATCTCTTCCCACTTGAGTGTAATAGTCGGGACCACATAAGCTCTATCGTGGTATGTTGGTTAAGTGACGAGTCTCCCATTGCCTATATGTTACATATTTGCATATTCATTACTCATGATTATTACTTTGAGCATGCATGTCCTAAAAGTAAGGTTTGACTCATGTTCAGCTTTTCTATAAATGACATATCTCAGCTTTGAGTCACTCGATTCAGTTATGATGTTATGAGGTTATGCATGCTCATATCATGAAAAGATTTTGATTTCAGAATGAATGCATGTAACCCTTCTTCTCATACTTGGAAGCTTATGATATGTTATGAAATATTTTGAATATTTATTTTACTTGAGCGGTTTTACTTACCTTGCATATTCAGTACATTTCACATACTGACCGCATACTTTCTATGTTGTATCATTTCATGATACAGGATCCGGCTTGCAGCTTCAGCCCTGCTCTTAGACAGCTTTCCGGAGTTAGTATCTGCTCGGATTGGTAAGTCCTCATCCTTTGAGGACTAGACTATCATTTTCCTTTATGTATTTTCTGTTTCAGTATTGTTAAGTTAGTTGGGGTCTTGTCCCATCAAATCGTCCAGACTAGAGGCTTTTCAGACTTATGTATGTGTTAGCTTCGGATGTTATTCTGATGTTATGTTGAATTAGACTTCCGCTAAGTTATATTGATGATTTCTTCAATTTATTGAATGAGTTAGTTGTATGCTTATGTCATGGGTCGACTTGGGGTCTCTTAGGGCCCCTTGTCCCCTGTCTACGATTTGAGCCTCCGTTCGGGTCGTGACATCCACTCTAAGACTGGTCCACCCAGAAATATGAACTCTACTACACGGGTTCTACAATTGACGGAGGCATAACATGCATGTAGCCAATCCATGCTGAAGATAACATCAAAATTGTTCATGGCTAATTCTACTAAATCTGCTGAGGTGACTCTCTGAAGAACTGTGACAGGGCAATTTCTATATACACATCGAGCTATAATTGAATCACCAACTGGAGTAGAGACTAAGAAGGGTTATGATAGGATTTCGGGACTGACTCCAAAATTATTAGCAACATACGGCGTCACAAAAGATAAAGTAGCCCCTGCATCTAACAATGCATATACATCAAGGTGGAATACTCATAACATACTAGTGACTATATCTGGGGAGACCTCCTGCTCCTGGCGAGATGCTAGGCAATAGAATATATTTTGACGTTGACCACCACCCGCACTAGTAGATGTTCCTTGCTGAGCTGGGTGTGCTGGTGCAGTTGCTGAATCGGAGGTGGGCCTTGGCCCCTATCATGACCCTGTCTGGCTGCTGGGCAATTCCTAAGCATATGACTGAGCTTCCCACACCCGAAACTAGCACCTGAACCTGCTAAGAACTAACCCACATGTCTTCGGCCACATCTGCTACACTCTGGAGTGCTGGTCTCTGCGGGCCTGCTACCCTTACCTTTAGAGCTAGATGCTCATCCCCTCTGATCGCGCCTGGATCTGGATGGCACACTCATAGCCGAAGGTGCTGGGGCTGAAGACCTCTAGTGGGACTGCTGACGGTGCCCACTAGGTCTGCTGGGAGAATCCGAAGCTATTAGTCCTGGCCCTCTTGGCCTCTCTTTCCCGCTCACTCATCTATACTGCCTCCATCTGTTGGGCGTACAGGACTATCTGAGAAAAATCAATGTTCTGAAGAAGCATCACAGTCCAGCAATCCCTGACCAAGTAGTCTGTTATGCCATGCACGAACTGACTCACTCGAGCACTCTAATCTAACACCATCTTAGGCGCATACTTGGACAAGCGAGTAAACTCCAAGGCATACTCCTGAACTGTCATTTTTCCTTACTTTAGGTTCACAAACTCGGCTGCTTTAATTCCGCATCTCACGAGGGAAGAACCGATCAATAAATACGGCATGAAACTCCTCCAACCAATGGGGCCTGCTCCAACTGTCCTGCTATCCTTCCATTGCTTGAACCAGATGTACACAAACCCTCTCAACTGATACGAGGATATATTGGCACACTCCTCTCCAGACACCCCCATGATCTGAGTGATCTTTAGAACCTCCTCAAAAAATTTGTGTGGATCCTCGTCCACCTTTGATCCAAAAAACTCCAGAGGGTTCATCCTTAGAAAATATCTGACTCTCGCCGCCACCGCATTCCCATTCTAAGGGACATGCGCTACCGCCTATTGATTAACTTGGGCATTCAAGGCCTGAGCTAGCATCTGTATGGCTGCCCTGAACTCTGCGTGGGAAACCTGCTCGGGTACATGCTCCTCATGGGCTGGTGGGGCCTGCTGGTGCCCATCTCCATTGCCATTCTCGTGACCGTTTTCATTCCCATTTCTTCTTTCATTGACTCGGTGAGGAGGCATGATTCTGCAAACACGTATAGCACGAGTTAGAAGGATAGAGAGATATTTCATCGCACGACATAGATCATGAAAAAAGGAAACTTTTCCTAAAACATCCCGTAGCCTCTTCATCATAAGTGTGGCGCGCTTCACACCCATGAAAAAAGACTACTTAACGTGGATTTCAGACACCTTAGGACACTTCAAAACCTAATGCTCTGATACTAAGTTTGTCATGACCCGAACATAGTCCCTGATCGAGAAACGGGATAAGGAACCCCAAGAGGCTACAAGTCGACCCATGGAATGAACATAACATTTAAATCAATCATAATAAAGCGGAAGATCAACATAATTAATATAGCGGAAGTCTGATAATCTCATAACATCGGAATACGTAACTCAAGACTGAAGTTGATTACATGATATGTCTAAAAAGCCTCTACTACTGATGAGTTGATGGGACCAGACCCTAACTAACTTACTAAAGCCTGAAACTGAAAGAACTAGATACAACTGAGAAGAAGGGACCTCGAAAGATGAGGACTCGCCACTCTTGCTGATAAGTGTTAGTGCCGCAGGTCTGGCTAATGATGACACTGAGCCTGAATATCTGAGTCTGTATCATGAAATGATACAGCATAGAGTATGCAGTCAGTACGTGGAATGTACTGAGTATGTAAGGTAAGTAAAACCGCTAAGTAAAATCATAAATCATGCATATCATAAAACATAATCAAGATAAGATTCTGAAAGTAGGGCTTGCATGCTATTTTCTGAAATCATGATCTGAACATAACTGAATATCATAACTGAATCAAATGACCCAAAGCTGAAAACTCACAATCCTAAGTAAAACTGAACATTGGGTCAAACCTGTTGAAAACATAATATCATGACTGATGAACATGCATAACTAAAATCATGAGGAACAATGAGAGACTCATCATATAACCGACATTGCCACAATAGAGCTTACGTGGTCCCGACTATTACACTTAAGTGGGCAGAGCCATCCAAATCCTTGTCAGGGCTAAGGACGCTACCATGATATTGATATCAAGCTGAAGGCCCCTTGGGGGCAGGGGAAGCTCACAAGAGAGGTCTCAAATAATCTGAACATACCTACGTTGGCGCGTAGTTCTGAGGCATAGGGTTGACTGACCCTTAGCCTACTCGGTACTAGACACTACTCCAAAAAACATACATATGCTCTTTATCATTTTTCAACGAAGTTGAACCATCGTCTAATGAAAAATCTAACTCATAACACACACATAAATTTGAAATTATAACATGAGGAGCCTTGGGCTCAAACCATACCACAAGGTGAAAATAGTGGGATTCTAGACTCCAATATCCATATGGTAAGCTAATACATGAAGTTTAGATAAATTCATGAAACATACTTTATCATATGGGCTTTCCCAATACTTAAACATGCTTCACATAGAATTGATCATTCGAAAACATGAACATAGACATGGATAATTCGAAATCATACTTTCTTCATATACATCTCATCATGTTTGAATACATATTTCATAGATCTCAACTTTCATGGATGGGCATCATAATTTATAAAACTTGAAAACATTGTAAAATATGCCCATTAATCTTAATTCAATATTAGAAACATGCTTAGATCATACCCATGATTGATACTTAGAGAATTCACATGTAGGGTAAAAACCTCATAGTTTCATCAACTAAAATTTCATGAATTGAAGAGGGATTTGGCATGGGTGTGGATGGATACACCCATTCATAGCCTTAAATACCTATAGAAATCTAATTTCACAACTTCCTTGATTGCCCAATGAGAATTTGGGGAAGAACTTGTGGAATTTAGGCTTGATCACCCTTACGAGCTTCTAAACTTGCATGCATGGAAGTGAATAGACCTAGAATGAACTTACCCTTGTTAAAACACACTATTTTGAGCTTAAAATGACATAGTTTAGGCCTTAGGAACTTATAAATTATGGAAAATTCCTTAATAAATTCGCAGGAAAAAACACACTATCAGTCCCAACGAGGGACTAGACGACTCGTTCCCTATCACCACGACTCATGGTCTCCTCTCATTGCCTGCACTGGAAATTCATCACCGCTGGTCACCACGAGGGAAACCAAGACTCGTGATGTACCTACGACTCGTGGTGACAACCCGTTAGGGATACTACCAAAAACTTTTAACCTTCAACCAACTCTTGACCATAGACCACTTAATGAATCGTGGTGCTCACCACGACTCGTGATCACACCCGTTGTCAACTCAAAACTCAAAATATTAACTATGTCCAACCTCCTCCCCACGAGTCATTGAACGACTCGTGGCACACCCAAGGGGTCACTGGACGACTAGTTTTGTGACCTAATATAGAAAATCTTGTTTTCTCTATTTCAACTCCGGGTTCTGATCTTAGGGTTTTCGGGGTATTACAGGTTGAAAGATATTATTGTTCTTGTTCTAACAATTTGAAGATAGTTGTCTCTATGGGTCGAGCAAAAAATCTAAATGTTAGAGTGTATATAGATACGAATGATTAAATTGGTATGTTGAATACATTGGTATAAAACTTATTATATTGCAAGTGACATGATATACTTTTAAAAAATTATAAAATAGTGGGGGATTTGATAGAGTCAGCATATATCTCCATGAAAATTCTATCATGTAGAAAAGTGGAAGAAGAAAAATAATCAAGAACTATATATTATGAATTGAAATATTATCTTGAAGATGTAAGGTCCATCAAAGGTATTTTTTTCACAGAAGAATTTTGGAGATTCTTTGAGGTCATGTATTGATCGAATTATGAAAAATAGCATAATAACTAGTATTGAAGATAGGCCAGATACCTATGATCGAGTGTTGTAGAAATTGATTTCATAATTTTAAAGTTTTTTGCTGATTTTGAATATAGAGAAGACTAATTCGACAACATCAAAGTCATAATCAAAAGAAAAGTTGTCAATGAAATTTAGATTCTATCTTCTAAACTCTATTCTCTATTTATTCTCTACCAGTTGTGATTTTTTGTATAATCTAATGCTAGGTAGATGATCATCTTTTGATAATCTTGAATGACAAACATGATCAGCGATAACATATGATTCTTTTGAAAAGAAATGAAAATTTATTTACATATACTTATGTGTTGCTTGCATAAAATTTCAAAATGCAGGTTTTCAAGTTCGTGAAAGGATATTGATCTTGGGTGTAATTACATGTTCAAGTGCTATTTTATAACTTAATTAAGTCATGTTTGTTAATTAAATTAATTATATTCTCATGTGATTTTTATTAATTATGTGCATAAACTAACCAACATGATTAGTTCTTGTTTTGTAGGTGTAAAATGCATGTGAGGGACTAAAATATGATGGTTGAAGTGAAGGAATGGAGTTCGGGGTGGATTGCAAAAGATTGCAAGATGGCATGCCATAGCAAGGCTGGCCGCAGCAGGCAGCGTGCCACGCTGTGCGTGTGCCACGCCCAGGCCATGCGCGTGAGAAGACAAGTAATGGAAGGAGGCTTGCGCGATAAAGACGTGCCACATTGGGCAACGCGCACCAGTCCAACACGAGGACCTACCTAGGGACACATTCCAATGGGCTTGCATGTCTGCTCCGTGTCACGGAGGCAAATTGGCGGGACCAGCCCCGTGACACGGAGGCAGTCCATGGTCGGCCAAAAAGTGCCATTTTCTCACTTAGTATAAATTAAAACCTTAGCTCCAAAAAAATTTTTATCACGAAATATCTTTGGGAAACCGTAAGGAAGCGAAGGGAGAAGTGAAGAACTCTACCTAGGGTTCATTGTTTTGCATTCTCTTTTAATTATTCTTGTAAGTACTTTGCTTGAATTAAGATTTTTAGTATTGGTATGAACATGAGTGGATAAAACCCTTCCTCTAGGGTTGAGGCTACGTAAGATTATTGTAAATGCATGAATTCTTCATGGGTTCGAGTTTTGGTTGTTGTTGTGTCTTACAATTTTTATTATTAATGTTTTTATGCTTGATCACCATGAAAACAGACGCGTTAAGCATAGGTAAAATCTTTAAAGAAAAACCCTAGTCTAGAACATGAAAATGTAGGGGCAAGTTCTTATCTTTACGATAAGGTTCTCAGTTAGGTTAGAAATTATACGTAATTTTCCTTGCTTGGTTACTAAAACGGGATGAGCTAGACACCGACTTAGAATTGTCACATCACCACTCGTAGAAGTAGTTGTGAAACTAAGTCCGCTTAAATGATTAGAGTTACGAAAGTCCATAATCAAAGGTGCAAACTCCGTAAACCACATCCATGTATTTAAATTGCTCATGAATTAGGACGTCACATCCCTACTGAACGATGTAGGTGTGAGACTAATTTGTCGTGTTTCAAGGCTCGAAAGACCATGAACATAGCATTTTAATTATGTGAGACAAAAACTGAAGTTATCATACTCGAACCAGTGTGAATTATAGCATTGCATGATTATTAGGCCTAACTCTAGTTGCTTCTTATATCGTTTCTCGAGTATTTTGTGATCACCCCTAGACTTAATTAGAATTTTCTAAATATTTCTATAATCAACACTTGTGAAGTTAATTTTAACACTTGAACTTGATAGTTCGCTTAGTTGGTCCAGTCCTTGTGGTTTCGACATCTGGCTCTTAAAAAGGGCCATTGTATTACTTGTACAATCGTGTACTCTTGCGAGTGCGCTGGAGCTGTCACGACCCAAATGTACACCCAGATCGTAGACACAGGATAAGGGACCCCGAGAGACCCCAAGTCGACCCATGGCTCATGCATACAACTAATCTCATTCAAATAAGCGGAAAGTGTAGAAACATAGCAGAAACGTAATTATACCATAACATCAGGAAATACTGAACATATACACACAGTTGAGCACTACATTCTTGTCTGAAAGCCTCTAATTCATAAGATGGGTTGATGGGACAACATCCCCAACTAACCCGACCAAAACTTAACTAAACAACATGAAAGTCTATCAAACGGCCCTCGGAACATGAGGACTCACCAATAAGCTGAAAGCGTAGGCTGAGATGGACTAAGGATGAGGATGAGCTTGAGATCCGGACCTTGTATCATGAAATGATACAGCATAGAAAGTATGCGGTTAGTACGTGGAATGTACTGAGTATGCAAGGTAAGTAAAACAGACATTTAAGATTAAATAAATCTTGTAAATAATATAAGAGAAGGACATCATGCTTACATCAAAATCTTTGTAATATAACATAAGACTCAAGGCTTTCAAATCACTCATAATCATTCTTTTTCATAATCATAAGTAAACTTTATCAAAATATAACTTGATCCACAACATAAACATAACAATGCATAAAACATGTGGAACAATGGGAGAACTCGTCATAACCGACACCATCATGGTAGAGCCTTTCATGATGCCCCACTATCTCGCTCAAGTGAGCAGAGCCGACCCTGGTTTTTCAGGCAAGGGTCATGCGTTAGGCGTGATATCACATTTTAGGGGATCATTATCAATACATCATGTCATTTACAAACCCACGGTGGCACGTGGTTATGAGACACCAGCGTAGTCCTTCGAACGCCGGGTTGCTCGGTGCTAGACACGGCTCCCAAAAACATGCATATAGGCTCATACATAAATCAATAACATCATGAATTAAGATTTATTGACTAAAATATAACATTTATCATAATTGATCCCCTTTAAAACATGCTTAGCCAAGAATCATAGGCCCTTTTCATCGGCCAACATCATAAAGCGATAAATTATGAAATTCGCTTCATAAATCGTAAATCATTCTTCAACATGTGGGCATGCATATAGGACTTAACTCCTCTTATCACACTCATAAAATATCCAAAATGACATATTTTAGGGTATAAAAGCATGGAAAAGTTGAAAATACCCTTAATGAACCTGCCCTGAAATCTGACCGGATGGACCCAGGAGTGGTACCAACGGTTCATGGAAACCACCCATGGCTCGTCCTGTCTTCTCATTGAATGCACTGATGAGGACCCATTCTCGGAATCATACCATGGATACACAGGATGGTTCATCCTATCCTTCAACGGGTCATTCCTTCGGTCATTGTTTCCTTCTTTTGAAACTCTGCACACCTCTTCCACGATCCTCACCACAACTCGTTGTAAGATACAACGGAACATGGTTTCCACCCTTCGTCTCCACTGTGAAAGTCCACAACCCTACCACGCCTCATAAAAACGGACCGTTGTCCCTCACAACGGGCCGTTGTAATACCCGTTATTACCACTGCCATCTGGACTGACTCCTTACCACGACCACAAACGAAGGCTCGTAATTACTTACCACGGGTCGTGATACCTGTCGTCCTGCAACTTTTTTTCCAACTTCCAGGAATTTTACATTTTTTTCTTCCCGGGTCTACTCCTAAGCACTTCTGGGGTATTACAGGAGCGCAAATAAGTTTTTGGCGCCATTGTCGAGGACTGGCGAAGTTTAGTGAATTTTTATATTTTTGTGTGATTTTTAATTTCCCTAAGTAGTGAAAAACTTGGTCTTAATCTGCTATATTGCAGGTGGACAGATTGTCCTTGCAAAGCTGGCAAGGAATAGAGAGCTGGTGGAACCATTGTTGGAACTTGAACGTCAATTGCATTTGCTCATGAGGGAAGCTTTAGAGTGAAAGTTGAAAAGATTACAAGAGTAGTTGAAACAACATCCACCAGTTGGCAAGCAGAGTTGTTACCTGATCAAATGGCAACCCGACCAGTTCGCGAAGTGGCAATCCCACTAGCAACAAATGGGACCTCCAGTATCCGCAAACCGGAGCCCGGAGGGAACTTTGAGCTTAAACAGAATATGGTGCAGCTGTTACATTGGAGTGGCCAATTCACTGGAATGAATCATGAGGACCCAGAGCAGCACTTACAGAACTTCTTGGAGATCAGTGACACCTTCATCCCCACCGGAGTGTCAACTGATTATGTCCAACTCATACTTCCCATTTTCACTGTTGGGATAGGCAAAGAGGTGGTTGAAGGTTGAGCCACCTAATTCCATTACTTCTTGGGACGACTTAGCAAAGAAGTTCCTCATTAGATTCTTCCCTTCAAGCAATACTATCAAACTCAAGAGTGAAATATTAAGCTTCAAGTAAAGGATGGAGGAGAACTTGTATTTGGCTTGGGAGAGATTCAAATCATTATTGAGAGACTATCCCCATCACCAGCAGTCCAATAAGGTGCTAGCCCATACCTTTTTGGAAAGTCTAGACCCACACACTAAAATCTTACTAGACTCCGCATCGGGTGGGCAAGCAGTGGACAAGACTTATGATGAGTTGTACACTCTGTTGAACAAGATTGCTCGAGGAAATCTAGAGTGGCATAGCGAATCATCAATAGGGGCAGGGATGATAGAAATGGATGGTGTCAGTTCCTTGGCGACACAGTTAGCATCATTTCAACATCAGATGATGACTCAGTTCAATAAATTGAGTATGAACCAACTGCAGGGATAGGTGAATGCAGTTCAGCAGTCTCCTAGTTGGTGTGAAATCTATGGTAATAATGGGCACAATGTAGAATCTTGCGGGGCCAATCCTGAATCAGTCAATTTTGTTGGGAATGTTCAGAGAAACAATCAGAACTTTGGGAACAACTACAACAAGAATTGGCAGAGCCACCCAAATTTTTCTTGGGGTGGAAATCAGAGTCAGAGCTACCAGCAACCTCAGCAGCAGTAGTATCAGCAGCAGAACAAGAAGAATGGTGTCCATTCTAGCAGCAACAACATTGAGGAGATATTGCAGAAAATTATGGCTACACAGACCCAATTGGCAGAGAATCAGGTGAGGATGGCATCAGATTTAAAAAATCAGCAGTTGGCCACCCGCAATCTAGAGAAGCAGATGGGTCAATTAGCAGCTTCTCAGCATACCAGACCTTAGGGAGAGTTACCCAGTGACACAGATAAGACCCCTGACAGTTCAATGCCATCAGTCTGAGGAGTGGCAGGCAATTAGCTGATGCACCACCAAAGGAAAAGAGAAATAAGGTGCAGTCGGAGCTGGTCAGACAGGGACCACCAACTGACAAAGGGGATAATCAGAGTGTTGTGCAACAAAATGCACAATTATCATTGCAGCCAGCACAGAGACCACCACCACCATTCCCCCAAAGACTCAAGAAGAGCAAGGAGGAGGAATGCTTCCAAAAGTTCTTTGATATTTTCAAAGAACTTCACATAAATTTGCCTTTGCTTGATTTTTTTTAGGGAATGCCCAAGTACGCTAAGTACTTGAAAGATGTGGTGTCCAACAAAGTTAGATTTGTGGATGTTCAAACTGTGGAACTGACTGAGGAGTGCGGCCACAGGGTAATGAGCAAGATACCAAAAAAGCTCAAAGACCCAGGGAGTTTTACCCTCCCCATACAAATCAGTAAAGCTGAAGTGATAAGAGCTCTATGTAATT